>CM021100.1:718086583-718154037 GCA_007115665.2 Sequoiadendron giganteum
CCTTCTTAAGATTTCAAATTAGTTTGCATAAAGTGACATTTAATAATTATATTAATTATTAAATGTTATCCTATTAGGGCTTATATTAGGGTTTTTCCTATTAGGGTTTTATTAGGGTTTGCATGATCTCCTTTTTATAAGGATTGATCCCATTGTATTTCATATCAATTCATTCTCTCATTCTCTCTGATATATACATTTTCAGTTTTCAGAGAACCCTTGCTTGTTTATCTCCATCTCTTCTTTTGTGACAGGTTATTTGCATGCAGGTGATCTTCAGGGTTTGTGGTGTTGTATTTTCTCAGCTCCTACATATATATTCTCGTATAAATTCTATTTCATAAATTAAACTCTGTCATAACTTTTATAGTTTTTGTTGCTTCTGGATTCAATTATGTTCCAATTTTTTCATCAACGTTTCGGATCACACTCTGTGATCAATATTTTCTCATCTTCTTCAACTTTCTATCCTAATGATGGATCATGGAGTGTGATCCGAAACGTTGATGAAAAAATTGGAACACAATCGAATCCAGAAGCAGCAAAAACTATTTCATATGAATTGTGGAAATCTAATTGCATTGATAACTTTTATATTTAAATACAATGTTGTCCTATATATATATCTTATATATATAAGTATATAAAAGCACATTCCCATGTATCTATATATATACATGCTTAAAAATAAATGTCTCATAGACCATAGACTGTTGTTATAATCTCACAACAGTATTAAATACAAACACATTAAGTCGAACATATTAATGTGCACCTGTATATATATATATATACATGGCGCATAAAATCAATAAAAAAACCTTCAAAGAAGGTGTGAGAAAATGGTGGTCAATGCTAGTTAAGACATAGACATTTGTAGCCGACGCCAAGAGCATTCATTTCACACTAAAGGATATCATGCATGACTACCATGATATCGAGCTTACAATATGATCAAAGTTCAATAAAAAACACTAATAGTTGCAATATGATTTGATACGAAACACTCTCAGTTATATTTTGAATCCATCTACAAGCCGAAAGTATGCATTACACATCACATACAATAATAAATAACAAAGAGTTAACAATAAAGGCTCACCTAGGAGAAAGAAAGGACAACGAAGCTAAATAATGAATCTTCAGTTTAAGGATTAGTTTACAACGAATTCGACTAAATGATAAATCTGTTGCATTCCATAGAGGTAAGTTTCATTCATTATCTAACCAAGAATAGAGCAGCGACTATAAGGGAGACGTACGGCCAAAGAGTGCCTTGATTGGATAAAGTGATGGTAAATAGGAAATATAGGATAAATTTATCAGATGACAAACCCATATAGAAGAAGCTACATGGACGAATTCAACCAAATTGTATTAGGTATAATTTTGAACATGTTTATTTGAAATAAGATGGGGCGGAAGAATGCATACAAGCTAACATGAGACCATTGGATTACATTTTCTATACAAGGACAACAAGACATCAACTCCCAAATCGACTCTCTCAGAGGCATGAGTGTTACAGAGGTATCACATGGTGCACATACGAATAGAACTAGATAGCTATTAAAGAAAAGGAATGTGGAATTCAAAGATAATCAAGAGAGGGGTAGAGATTTTCGCCCCAAATAGTAAATAGAGACTTTAAAATTAATTGCAAAATGAAAACTTGTAATGAAATTATAGTCAAAATTGAGAAAAGAGTACAGAGAAACACTTGGAAATACTCAATAAACTATTATTTTATTTCAAGCAACATATTCTTGCATTATTCATTTCTGAACAAACATCATAACTTGAGAAAGTGTGGAACCTGGATTTTTCTTTTTGAGACACAAAGTTGAAAGTGTTGTTGGGTTTGAATCTAGATGCAGCTCCAGCTTCCTCTCGAGAGCTTCAATCTTCAGAAAAATCTCTATTCCAATATAAAGCCTTCAAAACAGTATAACCCCCAAACTTCCAAGCTAAAATATCAAACTTTCAAGAACCAGAAGAAGATGTTAGAATTGGCTATGGCTGCCAAGATCTTGAGACCAAATGGAAAGCACAAAGAGAGAGAGAATGGAATGTGACAATAATAAACTGTATTCTTATCAATATGATTCAATGATATGATTGCGATATACAATGTAGTAGAAACCCCTTCGTTATATAGCTAAGGTGAGATACAAGATGTCATAGGATTATGACAAGTGTCTTAATCATATGAAATGAGACAACTAACCACACTTACCTAGGTCACATGTAGTAGTTTCCAAAAGATAAGATAACAACTAAAGACAACTAACACCTTATAGAAAGATTCCTTCCTAGGACCTAAGTAAACTTAACATGTGTAAATTAGTCCCCTATCTAGTAATGAATTAACTAGGTACAAGAATTTATTTACACCAAAAGCCCCCCTTAAGTGAAACTTATGGAAAAGTCGATTATTATGCAAATGACATAAAGATGGGTCCCAAATACTAGGTCATGTTAAGTACCCATGTACATATGTAAATGAAATAAAATAAAATCTCTCACAAACAGAGAAAAGGAGAAAACCCAGTGGGACAAAACTCCTCCCCAAAAGAGAGATAAAAGATACAAAATAGAAATGCTCTCAATGATGTATAAGAAGGCCAAAACCCCATGTGAGGAAAAAGACCCCCCCATAAGAGAGAAGTAGAAGAGAGATAAGGCAGCCCCTCCTCAATGTTGAGTCTCCTAAAATGATGGTAGAAGCTCGACGTTGAATGTTGAAGATGATCCAATCTCGTCAAACAACGTTCCTCCCCTTAGGAAGAAAACAAACCATGAATGTATGCAGGATGTTAGGAATATGAATGGTGTATGATGTCTCTGAAGCATGCTCAAGTGTCTCCATGTCGATGTCGAAAGCTGACACACTTCAAATAGGAATTTTAGGCCACACTGTTGAAGAGGACAATCCAACATCTAGTAGAGATGAATGTAGAACATGGTCAAAGACAAAGATATCCCCTCTAAAAACAAAGAATCCTCTTCGAAATTATGTCCAAAAGTATCCACAGTCACGTCAATCTATGAAGAATGATCATGTAGAGAATGAACAAGAGGGCCAAGGTGTTCCCTCACAACAACTGAGGAAGGATTATCTTCATCAAATAGAAGATAAATTATATCGATGATGTCCCCCAAATCTGCAAGATGAGACTCCACAAACAAGTTTGAAACCTGTCAAGAAGTCATCCAAAGTAGCCATATCTAGAAGACTATGTATGTCCTGCTGCACTAAATCACAAGGAACCCAAACTGTGGAATCACAAGCATCATCAACTGCAACAGTAGGTGGAGGAGATGAAATGCATGACTCAAGAACTGGATCTAATGTGAGAACTTGCAAGTTCAAGAAGCCAAATGTCTCCTTTAAATCATGGTTCATATGAGCAATAGTCAAAGGAACAATGTCACCATCAGAAGAAAAATCTTCAAAGGTATACAACTAAGATGAATGATCAACCACCCTAGTAACAATGATCTCTCTACTTTCCAAATCTCAAATGATGACTAAATCAGGTGTGAACTCCATAGTCCTCCCATCTCCACCATGTGTAATCTGATATATGGGAAGAAGAATTTTCATCAAATGAGGAACACACAAGACATCTTGGAAAGTGTTTTCCCCAAAACTAATAGATCCATTCCCAATTACACTCATATATGTATTGTTTCCCATCAAGATAGGAGACATAGTACAAGGCTGAAATGAAGAGAAGATGGACTACGAAGATGCCATATGATGAGAAGCTCCTGAATCTAGAAGCCATCTCCCTGATCCTGGACCTGAAAAAGAACAAAGAGCTTGTCCTTTATATCCTAATGTAGATGCTTGACCTTTGTCCTTTTTGGACATTTTTGAAGTAGAAGGAGAAGAAGATGATTCAGACATTCTAGAAGGAAAATCAATGTGATTATGCTTGAGAAGATTTTTCAACTCATCAATATCCTTCTTATAACAACAGTGTTCTTCATGTCCATCCTTCTTGTAATATGCACAAAAAGGCCTCTCCTTCTTAGAATATTATCCTTTTGAATATTTTGATTCTTTATGTGGCTTGTTTTGTTTCTTCTTTGTTTCTTGTCAAGATTCCCTGACACTTTTTGTCCCTTTGACTCACTAGCCACCAATGCATGTGACTTGGAAGACTTGATTAGACTCATGTTCATTAACTTAGCTTCCTCTTGGATTACGAGATTTGCAAAGTCATCAAACTTAGGATCAACATATGATGCTCCCATAGAAAGTCGATGGGTATGAAAGCCAAAAACAAATACTGAATACTCAAGACCAAGCTTGGATAACACATTCAAAATTAATTGTAAATCCTCTTTATCAATGTTGCATTCTTTCAACTGTGTTCTTAATTGCTTGGTTTTGGAGATGTAGTCTTGGATGTGGTCAAAAAAATTTGGATCAAGATTCATCAAATCATTATCAATCTGATATCCCCTAATCTTATCTATTTTACCATACAATTTTTCAAAAGTCTCCCAAGCCTCTTTAGGTGTTTTGCATGATTTGATATGAAATTGTAAATGAAATGAGACTAATGAACATATGCATCCAAGTGTTTGCTCACGATCAATCTCCAATCTTGCCAATTCTTTAGCATCAATAGGTTTTTGAATGGTGTCCTTTAGATGACATATTATACCTTCAATCATGAGATAGTTCCATACTGATTTTCTCCACGTAGCATAATTATGTGGAGTTAGGAGTTCAATTTGAGATTTCCCCATTGCAAGAACACAAACCAAGCAAAAGAATGAAACCAACCACTACAAGAGTAGCCCCCCAAATTACTCAATCAAGAAACCCCCCCAAACAATATCTGATTTGGAACTTTATACTTAGTGCATTTATAGTTGCCACATGCCAAAACAACGAAGTGGACTTTGATCTTGGTACATGCAAATTACCAAAATAGGCTTGAAGCTCAAAGTGAAAAATTTACAGTAGATAAGTTTAATCTAATTACACCACTGGAAAGTACACAAAAAAATGCACTTTCAAAAAAAATTCACCCAAAAATGTTACTGTAGGAGCAAGATATGAGCTCCCGAAGTTCCCAAAATGAGGATGAAGCAGCAACACCTATGAGAATCTGCAAATTCTGGAAACACCAGGTACCAAAACCAAAAATGATTGCACCACCATGTAGAGCACAAAAAATTAGTCCAAATAAAACAAAATTGCTCGAAAAAAGGAGTCAAAATGAGCAAGATATGGCCGTCCAAAGTTCGACTACAAAAACCAAAATGCAAATGGAGGGGGGTATGAAAATTTTCAAGAACCTACTGACGTATTGCTAACGTCAGCAACCTATGAACACAAATTTGATGGCCTACAACCCGTCTCTTGAAAACACACGCGATTTCTAAAATATTCTGATGGCGATGATCTGTATATTCTTTTTGCTCATCGGTTGGAGAATCTTGATGGAATCTTTATAAGATTCATTGGAATCTTTATAAGATTTACTGAAATATTGTATTAGCCACCCAAAATTTTGAATCTACTGTCGATTTTGAAGATTTTTCGTTGGTTTTGGAGACCGGTCGATGCAGGGGTGAGGGGCCCGCCATGGAAAAAGAAGCACTACCACTTGGCAGTGTGGCAGCGATTGTGGGTACATGGATACCATCGTACCCTACGACCGCAAACTTTGTCTGCAGATTTAAAACATCCACACAAAACACTTTTTGTGTTCTTTTTATTTTATTTTTACAATCAAAAAATTTACAATAAAACTTTTAGGAAAAGATCAATCAAATTTTTTTAATTTTTCCTAAAAAAAAAATTCAATTTTTTTTCAAATAATTAAATATTTCAAAATTGTACCATATGCAATTATGATGACTCGAGGGGTCGTACAACTCCCTGGGAAAATTTTTTTTGCCTCATCGGACAACTACTTCGATTTGGACGATTTGGTAGTTGATCTTAAGGTTTGTGGCCCTTCTAGACGTGATGGCAAGGTCGAATTTGACCCAAAATGCTCCAAAATTGTAGCTACCTTATGGATCTGGCAACCACTCTTCAACTTCAAACCCTCATAGATTTGGCCTCATATGTTCGATTTGGATGATTTGGTAGTTGATCTTAGGGTTTTTGGCCCTTCTAGACGCGATGGCAAGGTCGAATTTGACCCAAAATGCTTCAAAATTGTAGCCACCTTATGGATCTGGCAACCACTCTTCAACTTCAAACCCTCATAGATTTGGCCTCATATGTCCGATTTGGACCCAAAAAAAGGCAAAATCAACTTTCTCGAACACTCTGAACACAATGGTGACCTTAGATTTGCACCAAAAAGCTCCGATATGAACCTACAATAAAGATCCAAAAATGGAACACCGCCAAATTTGGTATCTCTCTTTAGAAAAAAGACTCTCCAATGGCACCCAACCCACTCTGATACCATGTTAGAATTGGTTATGGCTGCCAAGATCTTGAGACCAAACGGAAAGCACAAAGAGAGAGAATGAAATGTGACAAGAATAAACTATATTCTTATCAATATGATTCGATGATATGATTGTGATGTACAATGTAGTAGAAACCTCTTGGTTATATAGCCAAGGTGAGATACAAGATGTCATAAGATTATGACAAGTGTCTTAATCATATGAAATGAGACAACTAACCACACTTACCTAGGTCACATGTACTAGTTGTCAAAAGATAAGATAACAACTAATGACAACTAACACCTTCTAGAAAGATTCCTTCCTAAGACCTAAGTAAACTTAACATGTGTAAATTAGTCCCCTAGTAATGAATTAACTAGGTACAAGACTTTATTTACACCAACACAAGAAACTCCCATACATCCGAAAAACAAGAATTAGTTTTCTTTCCCCCAAAAAAATAATCCAAAAGAAAATGCAAATCGAGGGGCACTACATGATAGCTTATGAATCAAAGAATTGAAAATTCATAATATGAACTATGTACCTCACGATTTGGAGTTAGTAGACATTGTACGTGCTCTACAAAAAAATTGATGCATTTATTAATGGAATCCATTTGAATTGAAGACTAACCATCGAGGACCCAAATTTATCTTCAGACAACCTCATTGAAATGCAAGGAAAAGAATATGGTTAGAGTTTCTAAGTGAGTACAAATTTGAAATAGAATACATTAAGGGCAAGGAAAATAAGGTGGTAGATGCTTTAAGAAAAAGAAGGCACTTGATGATCATAGCAACATTCAAAATAACTTTCAAGGAACAATTGTTGGAGGAGAGAAAACATGACCCATGGTATGAACAAGTCAAATCAAGCTTACAAATTGATCCAATTGATTCAAAATTTAAAGGGTACACTATTGATAAAGATAAATTTCTTCAATACAATAATAGAATATACATCCCTAACTATAGTGAACTAAGGACTTTATTTTTTATTGGAGCCCATAATGCCCCTTATTCCAAACACCCTATGATAAACAAACTATACACAAACCTCAAGAAGATATATTTGTAGCAAGGAATGAAAAATGATATAGTACTCCTTATGGAAAATACTTGGAATGTTAAAGGGTAAAGGTATAACATAATGACCCAATAGGATTATTCTACCCTCACAATAAACCACATCACAAATGGAAGGTCATTAGTATGGAATTGGTGCAAGGGTTACCTCTAACACCTTATAGACAAAATGCAATAATGATTGTAATGCCCCACCATGCAACCCTAGAGGAAGTTCCAATTCACTATAAAAACGTACTAATTTGTTTTATTAAAATGAATTAAACATACATGTTCACCTAAAGATTGACAACCTCCCCTAAGGCTACGTAACCGAGATTACTTATATTCCCATTAACATACATCATCTAAATTACATTGCATTAAATAACTCAAGTAATGACATACATTCAACATAAGTAAATACAAGATAAGAATAGATTAACCATCACATAAATCCATTACAAGATTACAATACTCATTCCCAAAATGAGTCAAAATACATAAGTATAATAATTACAAGATCCACCTTGTAAAAACAAGAGTGGTAAATACAACTCAATATAATAGAATTACAACAGTGCTAAAAAAGAATAACAAGAACCGTGAGTTGTCCAACTGGATGTCTTGCCTCCATGAATTGAAGATCAAAGGGGACCCAATGGTTTTGGTGCATGTTCCACCCAACCTAGTGGTACCCGAAGGCTCACCCCCCATGCTAGGAGATAGTAACAAAGTAACATGGACAAGAATCTACTACCACAAACCAAAGGCAAACTCATACTGACTCATACTGACATAACCAAATAAATGAACTAAACAAGTACAACTCAATTACAACACAAGTACAACACTAACATCACTGACATAGATCACATTGCTTCCAGACATAAAATAGACCAAGTATGTTCAAAGAACCATACATATATAACAATAAACAACAGTTGTCTTAGATAGAGTGTCATCGCCTAATAGTAATGAGATCTCCTCTGGGCATTCTTCATAGGCTCTGACACAAGTAATCCTGGTGACCTCAACCAAATCCTGGCCCTCATACTCACTCAAGCAGAATCAACTACCTCTCGTAAGGACAAGATAGTTGATCTTTCCATTTCAAGCCTTCTCACTCACCCCAAGTCTAAACAAGCCCTTGTGTTTGTGAGCGAGGTAAAATTATCTTGATTAGTGAGAAGTTAGTCCTAATATTCTAAGTACATTACTTTAATTATCACTTGTTTAAATAACTTCTGAAGGTTGCCCGGTTTACCTCTTTGGGCTCTGACACCTAACAAAAGCCACTCTTCTAATGGACAACACACAACCAAACTAATCACCAAGGGAATCACAAGTGCATGCAACCTAAGAATCATAACCACTCCAACTCAAGGAGGAAACAAATAAAAGAACTCACTCCAAACATCTTGGAGGAAACAAACACACGTAATCCACTCCTTTCACAGGAGGTACAAAACATCCCCATTCGTGGAAACCGGGTAAAACCTGAAAAGATGCCATGCACTACCCAAGGGATAAACAACTGGATAACATAAAGATTCAACAACCCTCATCCTCTGAATTCTTCTGGAAGACTTACGATTTGGGACTAACACTAAATCCCAAAACCCACAATGCAACATGACAACATAACTACAACAAGCATCTAAGTCATAATTCAAATAACATTAATAAGGTAAAACATGACTCAACAATCAGGACTGACGACACACTAAGGCTAGGGCGTAGACCTGACACATGTTACCTAGCTACTATCTCCCTTTCAACTTAACTGTTGGATCGACATGCTCAAACCTATAAGACCAGGTGGAGTTGATGTCATGTACCTACAACTTGAAATCAAGTAAACAACATAATATATTATATCCAACATATAATACACACCGTGAAAAAGAAATCACGGATTCGCAGGGCGCTCACAAGCGAGTGATGCGAAACCATCCTCTTCACCAATACACTCATCAAAGACTGACATCAACATCATAATCGATAATCTCATAATAATATCTCATGCTAACTCTACTAACATCATTAATCCATAATGCATGTGAAACAATAAACAGATATCCACAACACACAATAATAGTTGTCACTCAATAGTAGCGATCAAAACATCATAACAAAATGTATCCAGTATCAAAGTAGCTGCAACCAAACATAGCATAAAGCTATCCAAACAAGAAGCAAAATAGAGGGGTATTACAATGATGGTAATAAATAAGCTCACCAAGGTGGCCCACTTCATAGCGGGGAATTTAATTAAGGATGCCCCTACTTTGGCTAAACATTTTGTAAAGGAGTTTTTTTAATTGCATGGGTTTCTTGATAAAATCATATTAGATAGAGACAGTAGGTTCATTTAAAAAATTTGAACAACCTTATAGTCAGTCTTGGGGACACAACTAAACATTAGCACAATATACCATCCTAAAAAATGGACAAATAGAAAGAAGGAATCAAATAGTGGAAGACCTTCTAGGCATGTATTACATGGACCAAGAATCAAAATAGGAAGAATATTTTGCAGTTGAAATTTTTTCTTATAAAAAATCCTTCTAGTCTTCCTTGGGAATAGCCCTATTTGAAGCATTATATGGTAGAATATGTCGAAGAATATTAATATGGGAAAACCTATATGATAGATTAATAGTTGGCCACTAGATGTTGAAGGATGTGAAAAATAAAACCAAATGGATAAGGAAAATAGTAAAGGAATGAACCGATAGACAGAAAAGCTATGCAAATAAAAATAGAACTTAGAGAGAATTTCCAATGGGAGAGAAAGCCTTCCTAAGAGTTAGACCTCACAAGAGCTCCATAATATTTGGGAAAAAGGTGAAGTTAGCACCTCATTGCATGGGACCATTTGATATCCTAGAAAAAATAAACCCATTGGCTTACTGAATAGCTTTACCTCCACAACTAAGTCAAATCCATGATGTTTTCCATATATCACTTCTTAAGAAATATGTATCCAATGAAAAGAATATTCTGAACTAGAATGCACTATAGTTCCAATATCCAGGGAGAGTAATAGTAGATTCATACAAAATCTTAGTGAGGTGTTAGTATCAATTACGTAATATAGTGGTTGATCATTGTAAAGTGCAATGGGATTAGTATGATGAAGAAAATGCCACCTGGGAAGACACAAATAAAATGTGATAGATATTTTCCTATTTATTTTGAAAACTTTATTTAAAAATATGATAATGTTTCATTTTGATTGGAACTATTGAATAAGTGCATCAGTATGATGCATGATGTAAGGGGGGGGGGGGTGTCATGACCCCTTTTTAGGTACATTAAAAACATTTCATTAAGCTAGGAGAATCATTAAATTATGATGAATAAGTTAGGAGTATGAATTATTTAATTAATTTAATAAAGATAACAAGTAATAATATAAATAAATAAATAAAATAAAATAAACTAAATATTAGATATAATATTTTATTACAAATTAAATCAAAAATGAATTAAGCAAATAAAATTCAACTAATTAATTAAAACATTAATTAAGTGTTAATCAAGAAATGTTAATGAAGTTGAACTAAATTGATTAATTAGTCAAGTGATTATCGTTTTGAGTTAACTAGAATTTTTTTAATTTCCATAATTTACTTGATTATTTATTTTTTAATTTGAGATAATCAAGAAATTGAATGGAAAAATAATAGTTAAACGAAAGATGAATTATTTTTAATTTAATTATTAATTGAAATTAAACATGAGTTGCATGAGAATATATTTGTATTAGTTTTATTTATATTTTTTCTCAACCAATCAAGGAGATAATGAGGGAGATGAGTCCTTTTTCTTAGTCAAATCCTAAGTTGACTCTATAGATTGAACAGTTAGATAGATAAACTTTTTTTTTAGTATTTTTAAATTTATTTATTCTGTACTGGTTAGAGAGCATAATTAGTGGAGAAAATTCTTCAATTTAATATTCATAATTAAACTAATATTTTGAAAAAAAAATGGGAAAAATAAGGTTATACATAGGAGAGAACTTGAGGAGAATATTAGCAAGTAGTGGGTAGGTTATGAAGAGCAAATCATCAAGAGCGGGTTAGTGAAAGCAAGGATATCAAAGGAAGGAGACCAAGAGAAAGGAATTCAAGATCAAAGGAGTCAAGAGAGATTATTGCATTTTCAAGTAGGTGTTGCTCTTTAATTTATTTGAAGTCAAACATTCAAAAGAACTACTCAATAGAACCTAAGGATGAAATCACTAAGATAAATTATAAGATTTAAAATGTATTCATTATATACTCAAAAGAATCTCAGAAGGATTGGTTGACTCCTCAAAGCTATAAGACAAAATTTGAGGTAGGATTCAATCCTATGTTTTTATGAATATATTTTAAAATATACTCCTAAAATATAATGACTTTGATGCACTCCCAACAGGGAAGTGTAGTCTTTAGTGACTTAGGACCCCAATGATCTTGATGAGTCTAAGACTCTAGCTAGAGAATATACATATCCTTTATCGATAGATGCCTTTCCTATATGAGTAGAGGAATACCTATTCTATATTGGAATTTGTCTAACTCATATAGTTGGATGCTTGTCTTGAATGGATGAATGCATATCCTATATGGATAGAAGTACACGAGTATACAAATGAATGAGCACTTAACAACTTGAGTAGAAATAACTAACAAACAAATATTAGTGGTAGTTTTGGGTATAATGATTGGGCCCTTATAATATCATGCCATCTGCATGCCATGTTCATTATACTTAATTTACTAGATTTATGATGATATTAATGCATTTATGTTTATATTGTAATGCCTACATGTTTATGATGTTTATCATTCTTATGATTACATGTTTATAATTCTTGTCAATATTACCTCTTACATTCATTTTACCTTACATGACTTTATCTAGAATTTATAGTTATCATTATCATTTACCTTCATTTGGAGGCATATTACCTTTTTATTGTGCTATTATTAATTTTCATGATTACATATTTCTTATGCCCTTACATATTATCACATGATGATATATTTTCCATGTTTACACACTTTTATCATGATTATAAATTTTTCTCCTTTCCTCCAAATCCTTGCATCCTTTGTATTCCACCAATTGAATGGGGGCATATATATCACTAAATTTTATTTATGAGCTTTATTTTGCAATGATAGGCTCATAGTCATGCTTACCTTGAAGGGAGCTTTATCAATCCATCTATGTTATTATAACCTTCCATTTAGCTATTTTTTACCACTTCTACTTAGATATAATCTATTTTTCTTCTATTTTTTTACTTTTACTATTTTCAAAGATATTTTTCAATCAAGTTGTAGTTATATCCTATTTTAATTTACAGTAGATGCTACTAATTGTATATTTCTTTTTTTATATATTGTTCCAATGGAGCATTCATTGCAAGGAAAATTCAAGAATGACCAACCATATATGTATCTTTTTCATCATATCAATATTGTTTTGAGTTTGAAAAATATTGTATTTTCATGATAACTACATATTTTAATTTGGCATGTGTCATAATATTCCACATGCACAATAAAACTTGGAGAGAAATGTAATGGTGAAAATTGCATGCTCATATCTTTTTTGCCTTGCATTTTAGGCCCACTTCTATTAGAGTATCCTTCATGCAATAACAAGTCTACAAGAATCATATTCTTGCATGAATTCAATTCATCCATGATCCTAGTCTATTCTCATCATCACTCATCCCCAAAGACTAATACCAATCCCTAGATCCTATCCTTCACTTCCTTGGATTAGATCCACTAATGTAGACTTAACCCAAAGAATTTGCATAGTAAAAAATATGAACCTTTAAATTAAAATTTGAGCTTTATTGATTTCCTTTACTAGCTATTGTGAGCCAACATAGAGCACGTTTGTGTTGATTTATGTGTTATTTTGTATATTTCAATACATCCATTCATTCAATTGAAATCCTCAAAATTGTTAGAATAAAATTGATGTGGCAGTATCATAGTGAAATTATTTAACCAACAAGTAAAACACCATCCTAGGAGCACTCTACATAGCTTTCTTGATGTCTTTGATGATTGTTTTGAAGTTGTAGAATTGATCCAACTAGAGTGGTTTAAGAAAATATTACTCTCATAACTCAATGGAATCCATAAAGGTGTTTGTAAACACTACCAATTCCTTACCTAATTTAGATATCAAACTATTAAGTCAAACATATTTCAACAAATGAATTTTTACTAATTCATTCCCATAAGTATAGATCCAAATTTTCACAAAAATACTTTGAGATAAAATCCACAAGCGTTGATTTGAATCAAAACATAATACAATTAATTTATAAAATATTCAATAGTCCTGTTGGTTGTTTTTTTAATTGTAACCAAGTTTATCTTCTAATCTACCTATGGAATTGCCAATCCCAATTAGGGTTAGCTCGAAGGACTTGGACCAACTGACGAGGGTTTTAATAAACCTCCTACACTTTGGGCTCTGCAAAACTCGGGAGGGTGATCCCCTGAATGTATTTATAATCTTTGCACCAAACTTATAAACAACATCAATAATAACAGATCATCTCACTTAATAGCTCAACATAATAGGATAAGATTGAAATGAATTGGCTATTCATCAATAATACCAACTACTTGGAGCATGAGATACTACAACAATATTACACAACTTAAGATAGTTATTAATTTGCAATTTGTAGCAAGCTCTAAGCCAAGACAAATGAATACAGAACCTCACAAACGATTACAACTTAGACTAGTGCCATATACCATTGGAGGAGTCAAATTCATAAGAATTTAAGGATCCAAGATAGATTCAGACACATAGCATATAAAATCTCAGATAATATTGCCTTACAATACTATCAATCTGTATTCTAACCCAATACTACTTATCAAATCCTTACATGAACATATCCATCTATAACCTCACTTAATCATTATAATTAATTCCTTGAATTAAAGCTAAAATGAGAATCATGCACACCACAACAGTGAGATGAACAAATAACCCTTGATCATTTTATTCAATATAATTATATATTCATACAATGGAGAGACATGAGCTCGAAATGAGTAATTTTTATTCAGATGTTAGTACCGTCCTGAAACATCAAGCATTCATGAAACTAAAATCTACACTAAAATAACACAAAACCTAAGAGTAGCATTTTCACTATAACATCAAGCTCTTTACAATTCGTTCTGCAACTTTACTTAGACTCAACCTAAAGACATCTAACTTGCTAACTCATATTTCTGGCCTTGAAATCGTTCTTATAGAGAATGAAGGAGCAAACAAGCATCGGGCCAGAAACACACATGTCATCGGTCAATTGGACAGCCCTATGACAGTTCACAAAAATTATTACAACCACCGAGTCTCTGGAGAATCTTCTTATTAATCCCACTCATTAGAGAATAGTTGTTGCATTGGCCAAACCTCAAAACCTGCACCAAAACTGCCATCGAGACATACCCAAAAACTGTTATAACCATAACCGCTAAGTTGTTAACTGTTGGTAGTAGACTCTGTCCTATTCTTATTCAGTTAAATATTTGTCCACCCATCTTTGGTATTCCTCATCTGTTGGCCAGTCAAAATTTACCACCTCATTCACCTTAGCACTGTAAGGTGTATACTTTACTGCTACCTAATTCGCCTCCTTCTCAAAAGACTCCAAAAATGTGTTGGTGTTAATGATTTTATCCATACTACTCACCAACATGTCATAATACGATTCATCACAAATCAATTTGATTTGTGCATTGATGACTTCATCTACCCTATCTTGCCACTGATGCAGTGATCTAACATTTCCTTGGGCATCTACAATATTTGGTAAAGATGTGTCACTCCAGTCATCAAAATTCTTTACCAAATCCTTAATCCTCCTACTCAAATCATCAGGTAAGGTCTGGAAACCTTGTAGTGAATTTACAAAAAATTGAGTAGGCCTTAATGATTGAGGTTTGTTAGCTTCATCAAATTTGGAGGTCCTATACATAACATCTAGGTCATTTTCCCTAGGGATCCATTTCTCAACTAAAGGAAAAACTAATTCTTGATCCCTAGTAATGTTTTTTAATGAATTCAAGAATAAATAATATAAAGAATAAACTGATGGAAATCTACCATCAACTCTCTCATTTAGATGCCTCAAAACAGTATCCACAACTTCATTCTACTTGGCCACTGCTCCCTCCTCACATGCTTTTAGAGCTTCTTGTAGCTCTGTAATCTTATTTAACATCTTCTATTTGGTGGGATCTACAGATTACTCAACCTCCTCTTCAACTAGATCTAATGAAGGACTAGGAGTAGGAGTCTAGAAGGGGGATCCCAGAGTTAAAACAATTGGAGAAGTTGGAGGTACTAACCCTGATGTAGAAGGTAAGGTCAAGGTACCAGGAGCAATAGAAGACTCCCCCACTTGCCTGTACTTCAACCTATCTACCTCAGTTTTCAGCTCAATATTCCTTTGCTACATTCTACTATACTCTCCAATAATGGTGTTATACTTCTCCATCAAACTTTTCCTCACAGCTTCTTCTCTTTCAGCTGTCTTTTGGGCCAATTTGGCCATATTTACAGTCAAGTTTGTAGCTTATGTAGTTTAGGTCTCAGAAGCTCTCTTGATGATTAACCCTCCCCTTAGGTTTGGGATAATATCAATAACATTTGGCTTTCTACCCTGGGGTGCCAATGCCCAAATAGCCAGGGTCTCATATTCTTCATTAAAGGAAAAATCCTAGAGTGCTGCTCTGACCTCCTCCTCGGTGTTCTGCATGGGATGTTTGGAATTTAGAATAGAATTAAATGCCACTACATCTGCTATGTCCCACTCAGGTAAATTAAGAACACCAGCCTGGGTCACCAACTTCCTTCCCTCCTCAGGAGTGATGCTTTTGAATTCATTCATGAGTTTAGCCTTCACCTCATCATCATTCTCCTGATCAGACCTATCAGGCCTTGATTCTCTTCTCTCCTTGAATTTGGCTTGGTATTCTTCTAACTTCATCCTCCACACCAATTGCAAGAAAATTGGAGTCTTCACAAATGCATCATCATCCAAGAATGCCTTGCATGCTTCCATTCTGGCATCTTGTACACATTGTCCTTTTACATCCATATCAGATAGTACTAATTGAGTTGATCTAGGAGGGGATGGAATACCATCCTGCATATCTTGATCAGTAACAATTATTTCATCCATCAGAGCTTCTTGTATTTCCTCAACTCTTTGCCTCTTAGGGCTCGACTCTGATGGTGGAAATGCAGGATCAGCTTGTGGTGGAGAATCTAAATCAATTATTTTTATTCCTCCAAGTGCTCTGATCCTCGGCCCTGGGTGAGTTGAGGTCTTCATTATTTGCTTTCCCTTCTTATCCTCTTCTTCCTCATTGCTACTGTCACTCCTCTTTCTCTTGTAAAGAGGCCAACTCACTGTGGGTTGATAAGTCAACCTTGTTTCTTCAGGCCTCACCTCTAGTCTTTGTATACCAAAATCCAATTCCAAATTGACTTTCTTGGTCATTAGAGTGCCCATGATCTCTCTGAAATTATCCAACAAGAAATCAATCTTCTTGTGGAATGGAGTGAATTCCATCAATGGATCACACTTGGGATCCATTTTATGCACTGCAACGATCAATTTTTCATATGCAATCCAATTCTCTTTGTTCAATTCCTGTCTGTTCAAATCAAAATCATTCCTGATTAAATCTTCAGAAAAATTAAACTCATGGGTAAACTTGCCACCCTTAATCCATTGCCTAAATAAGGAAAAGAAACCCTCTGGATCATGTTTCTACCTGGGACCATTCTTCAAATGAAAGTCATCAAAATATCTCCCAAAATGGACCCATCCCCCCTTGGAGAAAACAAAATCTGATACAACAGTGTAATCAAGGAAGAGAGTCCCTTTCCCTTTCCCTGTTAGGTTGTCCTCATGAATACAACCTATTTTCCACATGACCTCGACAAACCCCATTCTGAATGGCACATTAAAAGGGAGAATATGTCAGGCTCCCTGGAAACCATACACTCTAAGAATAGTATTGACTGGGTACAAAATGACGTCACCTCACTTGTGACAAACCTTTAAATCAAGATTCCTCCCCTTAGGTCTAAGAAAGTCGTGAAGATCCTCAGGAATCTTGGGCACATTAAAAATTAACCAAGCCCTGAGTCTGGAAGCAAAGTAATTGTCAAATTGCACATAACTGGCGCTTCCTCTTTTGTATGACAGGTCTGCAGTCCAGACTTGCATAGGTAACCTTTCTCCATTTATGTCCTACCTTAACTCCATCTTCTTTGATAAGAAGTCAACATTCTTATACAAAAACATGTACATTAGCAATGAGTACCAGAAGAAAGGATTGCTAGTATCTCCTACTTGCAATTTCAGCAATCCATCATGTATCTTTTCTGCCAAAAAAGATGCAAAGTCATATACCACGGAGAAATTGGGGTGTTGTATCTGGGCCCCCATGAACATGTATGCAATTGGCATAACAGTATTTGGGCTAAAACCCATAATTTGGCAGAGTGAGTATAAAGTGGCCAAAAAGTGATTGGCAAAGAAGCTTAGCCTGAAAGGCTCTTGGTCATTGGGACTGATGTAAATTGTAGAACTGCCTGCCTTAGCCAGATGAGGAGGAAGCAACTTCAACTTGAACAATGGCTTTGATCTTGCATATTCTTGCTCCATCTCATCGAGATCAATTTGAAACATAAATAAACTAGGTTCACTTAAATCAAATACTTGTTGAATTTCCTCCTTGCTTATACTCAACATAACCCCTCCATTGTTATCCCTAATCACTCTAGTGATAGGGTCATATCGTGTTGCCAGAACCATGAGCAGGTCAACATCGAGAAACACGTTTGGTACAACCAATTTCCCCATATCATATCTCCAGGCATTAGAGAAAGGGTGAGGTAAATTGTGATGTCCATACCAGAGCCTAAACATTTCTAAACCTGTCATAGGAACCCTAGCATCTGCAATGTTATAATTTTTGCACACTAATCCTTCACCTAGGGTTCTTCCATTCATCAGAACTGAACCCCTCCTCCTATCATTTGTTGACATTGGTAGTTGGTCGAGGAAATCATCATACACATTTCTTTGTAAATAATCCACATGGCTGGAATGTTTCTTTGGTGGTGCCATCTCAAATAAACTAGGGCTTCTTTAAAACTTAAAATGTGAATAGACTAGGGCTACTCGAAACTACAATAAAACCTTGCAATTCCCCACAATTCAGCCAAACCAATAACCCTACGACAATAATCAACAAACCCTTTGACCAACACACTACAATCCTTCACAAACCATAGCCAGAATAACTAAAACAATACAAAGAACAACTCGCGGGATTATGCTTTGTAGAAGACCAAACTCTCACTGTGATTGCTCAAGAACTCATCGTTGGATCTGTAACTGCTTCAAAAATAATGCTTGAATAATTTGTGGTGAAATAAGACGAAGGAAAAATGCTTTATATCGCTCGAATTGAGCCAGTAAACGTCTCATTTGCCATTAAATCTCACTTGCATGCCATGCCAACGGCTCCAATCGCATTTGATGCGAATTTAAATTCTAACCATTGATCTTTTACCTTCATCAGATCATCGAACATTCACCTTCAAAAAGGCTGATGTAATCTCCATCTCAGCATCGAGGGTCCACCACAGTATGCAACGCCAAAGGAGTACATGTGGCACTTTCCCATGATATTGTAATCACTAAACACCCTTCATCTTTGGATCATGCGATGGCGGGCAACCGTTGATCGCCACCATCAGCAATCGTGTTCATTCACAACACTCACCGATACTGAACATAACTGTTAAGCAAATTTTCATCAAGATTATAACACCACCGTCAATCTTGAGCATGTGCATCTCACATCTGTTTTAGTAACCCACTATATAACGTATTAAAACTCGACATAAAATTTAAAACACTTTGTTAATCCTTTTCGACGTCAATAGCTGAGACATGTGGCGCTCTCCTGTGATATCGCAATCGGTTGAAACTCAGCAGTGAGGCCATCACGGGGTCATGAGGAACAGTCAAGATCAACTATTTGATGATCGATGGTCACCAAAAAACATTCCCTGCGAAATATAAAACAATTATTAAAGGGACAAGGGAACATTTCCTAGGCCAACGACAAACGATGGCTTAATGTTGTTCTTAAAAATGGGGCACGAGCCAACCTAAACTTAGGAGATAATAAAGTTAGGAAAAATATTTAACACTGTTTATTAAAAGGGGCCTAGCCTAGATGAGTCAATGGGACATAAGTCATTTTAAAACCTCCTTCAAAAAGGTAACGACCGAATAGATCCTACCCAAGGTATTAGATAGAACATTAGGATTTGTATGAAGGCAAAAATTAAAACCCCCAACCTTAGGTTTCTTCCGAATAGTATGACAGACCAATACAAAGGAAAGATAATAATGGAATTCAAAGAACAAAATTTGAAGCTCCATAAAGTCCTTTGATTAGGTCTTGAAATTATAACACTTTTATGACTCAAATTTATGGGGTCTACCACAACATATTTCCATCATCAAATTTCAAGCTTGTATTTAATTTATTTAAATTATAGAAATTTAATTCGACATTTATTATTCTAGTCCTAACTCAAATTTCTAAGTTGATTGTTTATTAATTTCTTTAATTGTTTTATTAGTCTAGATATTTATGTGAATTGTTGCACCCCATTGTGTTTCACCTATTTAATATTACTATGGTTGGTTAAAATATCGAATAAATGGATATGCTTGTATTTCTAATTGGAAAACATGTGTTTTCACTGTGATATATATTGTTTGGAAAATAATGAAAGGAAGTTAAATAGATTTAATGTTATGATCAAATGACAAGAATGATGATTCAATTTGGTATTCTTATTATGAATGATTATATGTAAATGATTGTTTTGATGAACGGGTAACTACCATTTCAATGTTCTAATTAGTTGAATGCAGATATAGGGATCAAGCCTCCAAAAGGAGGGGAAGTATCACTCAAGAGAAGTGATTGATCAGTTAAACCCTAAACAAAGCCTAACTGAGCTTTTTCACACATGCACTTATAGATTGGTTCAATTGAGTCGTAGTTCTAGAAATTGGTAAGTTATCCCTTAGTTTCAATTGTGGTTGAATTTGGAAAGGTTTATGTATTGTTGTTAATGTTCTTGTTGTGATATAGTTAGGGTTCCTTTGTGATTGTGGGTTCTTCTTATATGGTCTTTAACTAATCAATAAATGTATATATACATGGTATGTATATATATGTATACATATACATGTCAATGATAGACCCATACACGTGAGTTAATACATACATGAGTATACGTAGGTAGACCTACCTATGCATGCTCATTGATAGATTTATCATGGGCATGAGAATATTGAATAGATAATAAGACGTGTATATATATGTGTATATATACATCGTGTGCATATATATATATATATATATATATATATATATATATTATCGATGAGTTTGTAAATATGTACCATTATTTGAATAAAGAAAATGTATATGTGGATATATGTATATATACATATATAGACACATATTGTGTATATCAATATATGTATGTGTATTTATATGTATATATATATATATATATATATATATATAGCTTATTATGTTAAAGCACTAACATGTATATATGCTATCGAAATATCAAATGATATATTTTAATACTATGATAAATTGATAACTATATGTATTCATATATGAACATATATATATATATATAATTATATATTTTTTGATATTATTTAAGCGTTGATTATTATTTATTTATAAAGCATTGTGAATACAATGAAATAAAGTGCAGATTTATTGGCATAAACATTGCGCACAATACATAAAGCGTAGTAAAAAGTATGCGCTAAATACAATGCAATGAGCATTATTAATGAGTCAACCGATATGCTATAACAATGCATGTTTTGTAGACTTATTCAAAAGATTTATGAGGTTTTTAAATGAGAATAAGTCTCAGACTTAGTCTTTTTAACAACACCAAATGCATGATGGAAAGAATAAGGTGGTGCCAAAATATGAATCTGTATTAAGTTTAGTAGACCAATTTACTATGAGCATTCCAACGATGGAAGACTAGGTAAAAGATAGAATAAGTCTTGGCTTTTCTGGCATATTTAGAAGTCGACCTATTGGTTTTTACCTTGCTTTGCTGAAATAAACTCTTGCTATCTCTATTCCACTCGATTTTTTGTTCTAAATAGATGAGTATGGTTTTATATTTCTGCCACCAATTGAAATTAATCTATTGAGTAGACCTTATATTAGAGAAGTGTCAAATTATAGAGCTTAATAATAGGTTGAGAAGTCTCTTGATTTTGTATAAATAGGGGTGTGGGATACATCATTTGGACGCATTGTTTTATCTTCATTATGTTGTTTTCATTATAAGTTTTTCTGAGTGGGTTGAGAGTTGGTGTGAGAAGAGTTTAGTGAGTTTTGAGAAGTATTTTTGAGTTTGGATTTGGGAATTGTTGTTGAATCTTGGAGTCAATTATGCTTGAAATTCATATAGTTTCTTTGGAATTAGCATTACCATGCATGTTATTATGTCCAATTATATGCTTTATGTTTGGAAAAGATTGTATGTTGATATTTTGATTGGAAAGGAAATTGAATTGTTAGAATAGGAAAAGGATGTCCTATTAGAAGAAGCTTATTATGTTTTACTTCTTTATGTAATTTACTTCAATTTTTGTACATACTCCATAATAAGGAGTGATTATTTGTACATAATCCATAATAAGGAGTGATTGTTTGTACATACTCCATAGATAAGGAGTGAATGTGATCTTAGTAATATTTACTAAGAAAAGACGAAGCTAGGATAGATTTTATTGTTTTCATTTCAAGTTGTTGTGTGTAATCAAACTATAGAGAGTTATTTGACTACCTTCAAATTAGATTTCCATTAAAGGATTATAGCTAGGTACTGTGTTTACTAGGAATTCTTTAAACATAGGTTGTTCCTAGGGTTAACAATTATCCAATGGAGGGAATTGCCTAAGCATAGTACATGAATGTTCATTGACAAATCGAGTTGGTATAGTGGGTGAATGGATGACTCTTTTATATGAAACTTTGGCCAAAGTAGTGTAATTAGCCACTGTTACACTGTTAGTTCACTGTGTCTAGTTTTAGACAATTTCTAGTTCGGGATTTTCATACTTGTAGTATCTACTGTATGATTAGGTTCTAGAATTGTAGGGAACAACACAAGCTCAAGAAGGCTATTTATTATGGATTTTTACCAACCAATCTCTTCGTCGAAGGGAAGGGCCATCTTTCCATATGTGGCAGATGTGTGGGGTACCGCATTTGAGTCTGTGATTCGTGTAAAAGTGCTTGAGTGATGCTTCTCCTCATCAATCAGAAGCCAAGATTTGTAGGGGATTTCTTGGACTATTTATTACTATGTGCTAGTGAAGCTCAAGGAGCTATGTATGTTTTCTTATATCCATGTTTATGGAAGTTTTAATGCAAGAAATGTTATCTTGAGGTTTTAAATGTATTTAAATAAATGTACATTCAATTATAATTAAAATGGAAATTATGAAATATGTGTTATTCAAATGTGCATATGGTCTTTGAAATAGAAGAAAAAATTTATTATTACAAGTTTTGAACATAGATATTTACTTGAGATTAAAACTTAGGGAAATTTAATTTCGTTGAACAATCAACATGTTACATGAATGATGTATTCCCTTACAAAAAATCATGGGAAATTAAGGCCTCAAAAATTAAAATGATGTCTCATAATAACAAGGGATTCAAGGTGTCAAAAGAACTAGAATAACCTATGTATTCTTCATTCTTCAAACAATTTTTGATGGGACAAATTAAAAACCAAGATTCACATTGATAGAGTGGTTTATTTCTAAACAAGCAAATAATGTTCCCTATTTTAGTATAAGTAATTTATTTTATTTCTCTATTATTTTTTAAAAGAGGAGATTAAAAATAAGTAAATTGTTTAATCAAAATTTATAAAAGAAATTTTTATTTATTTTTAAATATCACTTAGACATATTTCAAACAATATCTTTCAAAAGATGTATATACAAAATGACTTTGTTAATATTTTTCAATCCTATAAATTACTTGATCTCATAGATATTAAGTAAAACATTCATTTAAAATTTGAAATGAATATTTAATCATAAATAAAGTGCAATGCAAATAAAATTAACAAGAACAACATTTTAACACATTCATACAAAATAATGATTGATTGTACAATAAATACTATTAATATAGCTTGTTTAATAGTTTGATATTGGAGGACTCCTTCCTTCAACCCCCTTTCCAAAATGCTCAATGTGAGACCTATGTGAGTTCAACTTATGTATCTTCCTCTTTAGTTATGAGAAGATTCTTGCTACAAGGCCATAGTCAACTCTATTGGTTGCTTCTTGAAGGTTGACTCTACCACTTCCTACATGGGTCACTCAACATTTTCTCATATTTTTGTGGATTTTGACATATTCAACCATTTTCATGGGACATGGTTTTGATGGTGGGGGATAGACCTAGGAATTAGCCGTTTGACTATGGGGGCCTCCCATTTTGATATAGATGATGATTTTCTATTGGCCACCTAGTTGTTGAGTGCCCACTCTATGGGTACAAAAACACAACATGGTGGAAGAATGCTTGTAAATATCACTTGACTATTCATGCCTCTAACCCCCTATTCGATGGGTCCTCTCTTGATAACATGTCTTCTCACGATGTTGGTTCTTAAGCTAATGGTACAACTCTTACAAGCCCCACCCTTGCCACCCCATCAACTCCTATTGGTAGGCCTCAACCACCTTCTACTATGATTACTCAATACGATATCCCTATGGCTTAAGATCTATCTCAATCTACTCATTTGGTGGTTGCTCATTTATTGGCCACTACACCTTGACTCTCCATATCTCTTTCTACACACATAGTTTGGCCTTCTATGGATGAATTCCTCCTATTTATCCTTGCTCTCAGAACATGGATGACAAATTTTCTTGGACTATTGTAAAAAGGAGAAAGAAATGCCTTCCCAAATTTTTCTCCCAATCTCACACTAGAGAAAAGGGTGTGTGATTGAATAGAGTTGGATCTGGCATTGTATAGGTTGGATCTTGGGGATCCTTGTTTGTTGTTATGTGGTTGTACCTAACAACTTTGTTGTGGTTGTGTCTATCTCTATTTCAATTTGATGGGTTGTTCAGTTAGTCTCATATCTCATAGTACTCATTTCATTCATTGGTTTTTTGTTTCATTATAAAAGGGTTCAGACACTTTCAAAAACCTACATTTTTTATCATATAAAAAATAATATGATATTGAAGTGTTAGTTAAAGTTGATATTTTTATAGTTGAAAGTCAAAGATTGAAAATTGATTATCCTTTTAAAATCATTTGTAACACAATTCCAAGTTCATCTCTTATTTATTACATCAAACAATGAAAAAAAACATTTTATTACAAATTTCAAAAAGAGTTGGTTCCTTTGTATTCTTCAATGTAATTCATTGCAGTTAATTGGAAATGAAATAGATTGCATACTAAAGTTGCTCTGAGATCATGAATAGCCACATAGCATGAAATTTGTATAAGAAATTTCAAATTAACATGAATTGAATAAAGAAATAAAACATAGTCAAAATATTCGAATTAAGAAATGAATTACATGTGATAATAGTGGAATAGCATGAACTTGCAGAATTTATATGATAGGATTTAATTTGGTTCAATAGGAATTTTAGTTATATTATGTTATTTTATTCCTTTCTCTTTGTTCAAAAAATGGAATTGAATAGCATATGCTTGGCTGTGGCTCTAATAGGCCACTACATCTACAAGAGCATCCATGCTACATCTATACCTACATACACATGGGATGTGCAAGATATAGAAATGATAGTTGTTCCATTTCCAATAACCATGCCCACTTTCACTCTACAATAAAAATTCCCAAATACATGTTAACCCCACCACACTAGCACAAACTAGTCTGCAGTAGGCTCTTTATACGCATAGCTTTCCCAACAAGTGGACTCTAACTTTCTAGCATCATTGTATGTTTTTCTCTCAATGTCTTTATTAAATCATTATTGTATGTTTTTCTACTAGTGTCTTAATTAAATTATTTGTCATTTAAGGTTAGGAGTTCCTTGTCTAGGTAAAATTGTTTATTGATATGTTTATTTTTATTAAAAATTATTGTACAAATGTTTATGTGTAAATCTTTAAAAAATTCAAACTTTTTTTAAGGTTTTCGTTACATACAATAAAATATTGTGATAAAAAATACAAATCTATATTTTTCGGAAACTTTTATTTGGAAAAAAAAAAATTGGACTAGATAAAACTCCATCAAATTAACTCATATTTCTAAGAAGGGTATAGCTCTGAGTTGAATTCTCAAGTTTTTGGATAATCATCTCCCTAAACCTCAAAATCAAAAATCTCTTAAATTATTGGATAATAATTCATGTTGAGGTACATCCACAATGCTCCATCAAGTTGTTTCATGACTTTCATAATGCATAATTATCAAGATCCATAGACTCCCAAACTATCTAGACAACAATCCATATTGAGTTTACACCAAGTCTCTTCATATCTTCAAAACATAAAATTCACAATATATGATTTCTTTAATTATGTCAACAACAACAACAACAAAATTGATTTCATTCAGATAGAAGCTAGCTCAAGATG
The DNA here is from genome assembly GCA_007115665.2 of Sequoiadendron giganteum. Lineage (NCBI taxonomy): Eukaryota > Viridiplantae > Streptophyta > Pinopsida > Cupressales > Cupressaceae > Sequoiadendron > Sequoiadendron giganteum. The sequence continues at coordinate 718,112,901 of CM021100.1, forward strand.
ATAAGATTTCTCCAACCTCCAATTAAACACTTGTTAGTCTTTACCTTCCAAAGGTAGCACGAGAGGTAGTACTACAATCTCTAAAATTGTAATCAACACAATCTAGAATTTTAGACATATTTGTAAAACTTATAATGCAATAAGATGACACAATCAATAGTTTTAGACAAATTTGTAAAGCTTATATTACAATAGGATGTCAAATTCAACCAAACATACATACATACAATAGAATTGCATTCAACTAAAAAATATGACCTCACAAGCTATCCATAAAAAATACATTTTAAAATGACAAGAAGCTAAGTCTTATATCTAGAAAGAAAAATAAGCCTTCATTTATTTCAATGATGTGACTACACCCTTAATTCGCCAAATAAATAATATTTATAAAAAAAATCAATTTCACCACACTTCTTTGAGAATATAAAAAATTCAAGCATTTTTACAAAACCAAAAATCACTTCTTTGAATTTTTTGATATCTCTCCAAAATAATATTTTTTCAATTATTTAATCACTTGCCCCTTCCAAATAAAAATTAAAATAATTATTTATTACCAAAACCTCCATACCTCTAAAGAGGCGTCCATCATAGACATGACATATAATCACTTCAATGTAAAAAAAAATTATTGTCAGCCTCTAAATTGAATAGCAGTACCTCTCATATGTTGAAAATAGGATAAAAATTTATAGTGAAAATATGTTGATAATTTTATGCATCCAAATTAATAGATAGTAATGGGTGATCCCACAATAGTGGTTTACAATTTTTGGCCAAATTGGACACTGAAATTATTATTTTTAATGAAATCTTCACATTCGAGAACCTATAGCTACTAAACTGTGAGGAATTTGAAGATGATGCAAACTAGAGTCTCATCAAATTTTATTTGTAGATTCTAAAAATATTTTTTTCAAAATTTTTGGAATCAGATTGTACTTCTTTTTCCATCTCCCACGAAATATGGTTTTTTTGATGAATTTTCAGTTATCTATATTAAAAGAGATAAATTGCAAAATTCACAAAAAAGGGGACGGGTGGTAAGAAAGCACACCCCGAAAGTCACATGGGCCCAACCCATCAAAACCAACAGATCAAGAGTCACATGGGCCTAGCCCAGAAATTAAACAATAGAAAGAAAACTAAGTAGCTAAAGCAGTGCCAGTAGATCCTGGGGGACCCTGGTCATCCATATGTTTCCCCCATACATCAGCGGGGTTAGGAGTGATGTCAGGAGGAGCACCCCAACCATCATCATTCTTTTTTGCCTCTTTATCTTTATCCTCGCGTCGAGGCGAGATTGCGAGAGCAAGCCGCGGAAATCTTTTTCCAATGGAGAGCCAACCAGAACCAGAAGGAGGAGCATCCGAAGGCCACCCATAACCGCCACCACTGTTCCCCAGTGCACCACTAGAGTGTCAGCCCTGACGAGGACGCGGCGAAGGAGAACGAGCTCGCCTGAGAGGCCGAGAATCCCTCCGAGCAAGAGGCTGGGAGCGAGCCCGCGTGGAATCACTCCGCTTCCGGCCCCGAGAGGGCGACCGGCGGTGGGAGGAGGAGGGCAAGTCAGGAATCCGAGCCATGGTACAAGGGGCATTGCCCCAGTGGTCCAAGAGAACCTGCAGGTGAGCCACTTCCAGTGCAACCTTGTTGGCTTGCACTTGAATCTGTAACATAACATTAGAGCAAATAACTGCTTTACCATAAAGAGACACATTAATATCTAAATGTGAATGAGCAAAAATACAAGCATTTCTATCTTTCCAGATATTGAAGAGGATTTCCACCCTGAAAGTGTGCCAAAGCTGGGTGAACTTAGCTGGGGTTCCAGGTGGGTCCCCCAGCAGAACCATATGCCACGAAAAGGGTTCAGGCCTAAAAGGCCGAAAGAAATCATGAATCCAAGTCCAGAACTACTAAGCTCTAAGACAAAACCAAAAAAGGTGCTTGAAGCTTTCAGGCTGCCCACAAAATGGGCAGCGAGGGTCAGAGACCCCTAAATGAACCAGTCGAGAACCCACAGGCAAGCCTTGGAAAAGAATACACCAAGCAAAGCGGGCCAGCTTCGGATTAACAATTGTAGACCAAATGGCATCAAACCTCCTATGCCAAGTAAAGGCCGAGGAGTTAAGAAGCCACCTCTGGTTCAAAGAACTGAGCATAGGGAAATGGGGTGAAAGCCACCTGTAAGCAAGCCACGGCTTGTATCTCCTTAGAGGAGTATCTAGAAACCATTTCTAGTCTTTCCAACAAGGCTTGTGCCCACGAATACCAACTTTGTGAAGAATTTCCATCGGAATGGCATTCACCAACCCGTCAAAAGTAGGGCAATCCTAGTTTTGAAGGCTATAATGAGCTTTAAAAGCATCCCACTGCAAAATACTCATGGTAGGCCGGTGGAAGAGCTTGGTGCAAAGTCTAAATGCCCTTCTTATGGAATCGGAGAGCTTTGAGCCAAGGCGACTTGGCCAGGGGTTGACTATTTTGGGCGAGAAGGGGAGACCACCAGAGATTATTCTGGTTGATGGAAAGCCCATCACGAAACCCAGCCCCAGCCCAACGAAGCCAAGGCTTGACAGTTTCCCAAGAGTGCCAAATGCTTTTAGCCACAAAGGAGCCCATAATTTGAACCGGCTCCCTCATAACTAGAAGGGTTTGGAAGCCGATTCCTTTCCAGGTGGGTCTGTGAACAAGAAATCTAGACTGGATACAATGCCTGAGGAGAATTTTCCAAGCTCCATCCCCAGTGAGCACACGGATGATCCATTTGACATAGAGGGCAGTCCCTTGTCGTTGCGTGGAAAGCAAGCTGAGCCCTCTCAACTCCTTGGGAAGACAGCAAAATTCTCAAGCGACCCGATGAAAGCCCTTATGGGTCTCAGAAGAGGCCCAAAGAAAATCGCAGAGCAACTTCTCAAGCCTACTGTAGGCTACTTTAGAAGGAGCCCAATAGGAGGAATAGTAGACGTGGGTGGTAGCCAGGATTTTAGAGCACACCTGGAATTTGCCAACCAATGAGAGAGGCTTGGTAACCCAATAGGCCAGTTTTTGTTCAACTCTGGAGAGCACAGCTTGCCAGAGCTCCTGAGGGGAAGCCTGGAAGGCGAAAGAAATGCCCAAAAATTAAAAGATTTCACCCTGACCAATCAATTTCCAGTTATAGGGTTGAAGCCACGTAGGAGTGGGGAGCACCGATTGTCTGTAGCGCAAGGTTTTGTGCCATTGAATAGCAGAACCAAATGCAAGACAAAAAGTATCAAGGCATTCAAGGGCAGCAGTGATCGAACCTTCGTCCTCTAAAAGAGTGAGAAATGAGTCATCAGCGAAGTGCCCATTGACAAGCTGCTCTTGAGAGTCTGGGAGAGTGATTCCTTTAACACGCTGCTGGGAGATAGCATTGGCTAGGAGATATCCAAAGCCCTCAACTGTTAGAACATAAAAAGCAGGGGCAAGAGGACATCCCTGGTGAATAGAACGGAAAAGGCCAAAAGCAGAGGACTAGTGGCCATTAATGGAGATGCAAGCCGAGGCATCGAAAAAAAGCATGCGAACAGACTATAAAAAATGGGGCCCAAAACCCAGTGCCTGTAACATCGCAAGAATGAAAGGCCATTCAATACGGTCATATGCTTTGGAAAAATCAATTTTAATGAACATAACTTTCTGGTTCGAATGCCGAGCCCACTCCATGACTTCCCAAACAACAATAATGTTGTCAAGAATGAACCTGGATTTAATGAATCCAGTCTGCTCGGGACGCACAATCTAAGGTAAGAGGTGGCGAATTTTCAGAGCCAAGGCTTTGGCAATAATTTTATAAGAAACATTAAGAAGCATGATGGGCCACCAGTTACAAATATCCTCCGGATCTCCAGATCTAGGTATGAATTTAATATTGTCTTTATTTATTAAATTACCTAAAGAATTGTTGTGAAAGGCTTCAAGATAAACATGATGTAGGTCACTCCCAATATAGTCCCAGAGCGCTTTATAAAATTCACAAGGGAAACCATCAATCCCAGGAGCCTTGTCATCGGCCATGGAGGAAACAGCTTCCTTGAGATCATCAATTGTTAATAATTGATCATAGAAATTAATCTGGGCTGAAGAAAGCCTATGTGGCACAACAGCAAGGCAGCTCTGAAGGGCTTGCTGGCGCACAGGTGTGGGGTCCTGAGCCATGAAAACATGCTCATAGTGACACACAAAATCCTTGAGAATGTCAGGTAGCTCAAAGAGCACTTGATTTCCATCTTTGATAGCTTTAATGCCTAGGGAAGAGTGCCTAGCACGAAGATCCAAAAAACTCTTTGGAGGCATAGTCGCCAATTTTGAGCCAGTGGAGTCGAGCCTTGATTTGAACGCCCCTGGTAGAATAGCTATCTACCACTTGCTTATGGTGTCTTAAGTCCGCCACACAGACTTGATGTGATGGGGAGAAAGGACAAGCTGCTAAGGCCTCTGTAGCAGCACGCAAGTCAGCAATGGTGGCCTCGTAAGAGCGCCGACAGAAGATAGCAAGCTATCGCCCATAAATGCACAAGAAGTGCGTAGTACGAATAATAGCATCATTCCACCAACCAATCCAACCCGTACTGCCAAACGGATGGCAAATCTAGTTTTTTTCATAAAACAACATTTTTAAAAAGTGATGCACACCATATAATGCATAAATTTTTTTCCATGAAGGATAAAATTCTAATTCTTTCGAATTTAGATTTATAACTCTAATATCTAGTGCTTCCACTTGGTTAGATAGTTTTTTATTGAATATTTTTTATTTAATCAAGTTTCAAAGTTAAACCAATTACAATTCAGACATAGCACGATCGTATAATGTGTAACTTTATATATATATATATATATATCAAAATTAAATTTTATTTTTTTGTTGGATAAAGGACTTCAATATCTAGTGCACTCATATTTTTCAAAAAAAAATTGATAATCTGCCATTTTTCCACATGTGCAGAACAAAGACCTTCATTTTCAATGAAAAACCTATGTTTAATAAAACTAAAAAAACAATTACATAATAAAACCAAAACATATTAAAATTATATTCATTGGATAAATAGTTCCAAGGACTACCATAATCATTTGAAATAAATTTTAAATGAATTCATTTGATCCCCCAAAAGGTAAATCAAAAGTGTTTTTCTATTAGCATTTTGATAGGTGTAAAAGAGACTCATTTATAGGTATGGTTTAAAACTAGTGAGGTTATTTCTAAGGGGGTTTGATCTAAGGTGGTTTGATCAAACCCTCTTCAATTGGAATCCTTAAAATAGAACTTTTTAAGGATTAAATCATTATATTTTTAAAAAAATGTGATTTCAGCAAAAATCAATTCCTCTCAGAAGTTATAAACCAGCTTTGTGGAATCACCCTAATAAAACAAAGATGAAATGAGATTACAATAAATATGCAAACCATAACTCAAGAATTACGTGGAGAAACCCTTGTGGGAAAAAACTACACACCCAAAGAGATCCAAGACTTATATTAATCCTTCAAATGAGTTACATCAATACAACTTCTCTCTCTAAATCACTGCAACACTTTGTGGCTTCAACAACCTACAACTTAACTTATTTTCCCTTCAACTCAAGCACTAAATATATAGGCACGAGAGAAAACACAAATCAAGAATGGTTTCTAAAACCATTTAGGCATAAAAAGAAACTTTATTTTCCAACTTGTGATTTTATCCATTTTTTTAGTAATGTGCACATGCAACTAAAAAAAATGTTTTAACTTTTTCCAATCTCACATTCAACTTCCCCTTTTTTTCATGCTCTTTCTAATTTGACAATTAAAAACACTTTGTAATTTTTCATAGTTACATTTAGCAACTTTCATGACAACTAAAAAATAATTACAAATTTCCAATTAATAATTAAAAAACAAAGCAAGGTTGAGACATTTTCTCAACATTCTCCCACTTGTCGAAAACTTTGAAAAAAAGAATAAAGGGAAACTGAATAAATCAAGCTCTTCAAATGTCATGATAACCATCTTCTAACTGAAGATCATCCATGGCCCCAACACAATCAAAGAACTCAACACCATGAGCTCCTGATAGGTAAGCTACAACAACAATCTTCAAACCAAGAAGATACAAATGACACACATCTTCTATCAATAGAACCAAAGATGTCATAACTCTCACTGCAATCTGAAGGTAGAATCCAAGAGCTCCTTATGACACCTACAACCATTAAAAAATACCATCCATCTTCTAATCAAATATTATCCATGGCTCACTACACACTATAACAACAATAGCTTAAAACCAAAATATTGAAACAAAGAAGATAAAACATATTATGTAATTACATAAACCTCCCACTGAAAGTAATACCTATTTATACATGGCATCATGACCAATATCATTGCCAACACTCTAATAAAAGTGAACACATCTTCTCATGCACCATAAACTACTATTATATATTCAAATGAACAACTCTATCAGGTACTCCCAATAACCATCTCTCACTGCAATAAGCATACCAATGTAATAATGGTGACCAATAATAAGTCTTACCAAACAAAATCCACATTAGAAAATTTTACAAGATTTTCACATATGCAACATCTCAAAGGAGAAATACATAATTAGTGCTCCAATCTCAAATAACTAAAAAATTAGACTCAACCCCACATTAGTATCATGCAAACCATAGATAATTAGGTATAACATGTGGATTTCTAAAACTCAAACACTGGAATCAATGCTAGATCTGATTTTCCAAAAAAACCCACATAGGAGTAACCATAGATCAATAAGCACCATCCAAGAATCCATGCAAACCTATAACTGTCTTCATCCAGAACACCCTAAATATAGTCTCATCATAGATCTGCATACCACATATTTTAGTTAACATGTAAAACCATCTCTATAAATCTGAAAATCCATTTAAACATCCAAACATTCACATCAAACATATCATATGAATAATGGAATAAGCACAAATCTATAGACCCACAGCTGAAATCAAGAGTAAACTACAACTTGATAAGAAAAACCAAGTTGTCTGGGAGCTTATAACTCTTTAAACATATCATCTCTACAACTCACAAAGAGGTTAGTGGCTTATCTTATAGTGCTTTCATGTATCCAAGGGCTAAAACCATGAAGCCAACATAAACACCCCATTCTATAGTCCAAATAAGAATTTTGTATCCATGTGATTGGGATGTCTCTACCCATCCAACATGAACACATTCTCACTACACATGACCACAAGGTGAAGGAACAAAACCACCAAATAAGAAGATATACACATATTGTTAAATAAGAGCTCCAAATCAATATCATTGTAAATAAAAACACATGATCAACTTCAAAATACTCCATCTTTGACTTCCAAAGCTCATGCTCAATACCGTTGAACTTTTCAATGTCCAACTAAGATGAGATAGACATGATCTCTTATCACACTGAATCTGAAACTACGAGAAAATACAACACACTCCCACTACAGAAAAAAACCAATCAAACACTGCAAGAAAGGCGTACCCTTCTCTAATCAAGCCAACTTGGCTCTGATACCAAATGTTGATAAACAAGATAAAAATTTATGATGAAAATATGTTGATAATTTTATGCATCCAAGTCAACAGATAGTAATAAACCAAAGATGAAATTAGATTACAATAAATATGCAAACCATAACTCAAGAATTACGTGGAGAAACGCTTGCAAAAAAAAAATCCACACCCAAAGAGATCCAAGACTTATATTAATCCTTCAAATGAGCTACATCAATACAACTTCTCTCTTTGAATCACTGCAACACTTCATGGCTTCAACAACTTGCAACTTAACTTTTTTTTCCTTCAACTCAAGAACTAAATATATAGGCATGAGAGGCATGAATCACAAAGAAAAGAAACTTTCTTATCTAACTTGTGATTTTATCCATTTTTAGTAATGTGTACATGCAACTAAAAAAATTGTTTTAAATTTTTCCAAGCTCACATTCAACTTCCCCTTTTTTCATGCTCTTTCTAATTTGACAATAAAAAACACTTTGCAAGTTATCATAGTTACATTTTAGCAACTTTCATGACAACTAAAAGTTAATTACAAATTGCCAATTAATAATTAAAAAATAAAGCAAGGTTGAGACATTATCTCAACACCATATGCTCTAAAGTATTCAATTTAGAGGCTAACAATAAATTTTGAAGGACAATCAACACAATTTATAATGGTGGTGTTTACTTAAAAACAATATCTAACATGTAGAAGAGATTATGGATGCAAAATACCATATAAAATATTCTAGCGTACTTGAGACTCCTAAACCAGATTCAAATAGGTTATAACCAATTCTCATCAAAATTATTATGAATTAAAAGATTTCAACAATAGCTGGTCATGCCACTATTTAAATTCATCTCCATAACCAGCTAATAAGTTCATGGCATCTTTCCTAGATATCAATCAAGGGCCATACAACATTTAAATATGATTTCCTCCTAAATTCTCATTAGGAATTTCAGGCATTTCATGTTCACAATTAGATATCAAATGTAAAAATATTCAGTCAGAATAAACTATGATTAATGCAAACTCAAAATGTAGAATATAAATGATAAGAAAATTATTTTAAATTAAAAATTTGGCTTTCAAATTTGTGTCATTTATTATGTTTGAATAATAAAGAGTATAAATATAGTGGGACTTTTACATGCACTTTGAATGCTTTGTATTCAAAATTTGAGGGAGTTTCAGCAGCAATCTGGTAACATTTACCTACACAAAATCTTCCTCATTTATATTTGTATATTTTATAATAATCTACAAATGAGCATGATTTATAGCAACAATGTGATAGTAACAATACAATAAAAATAAAAATAATTAGCTCCTTAAGAATAAAAATTTAGAAATTACTACTAAACACAAAACAATGGAAAACCAAGAGACACCACTTAGAATTCCACCTTACATGTCACTTAAGGGATTTGAACTTGAGTCTCCATTGCGGGAACCCTTCTTTAACCACATGGTCTCAACCCTTTGGATGTTTCCTCATTGTTTGTAATGCCAACACTCAATATTTAGACTAAAGAGCTTCAAGATAGAATACCCACTTGTCAACACCCAAGGATGGGATTCAAGTCATGATTCTTCTCTTTTACAAATTGTTCCAGCTTACTTTTAACTTATTTTTCATCCTAAATTATCTTATATATCTACCTGTAATTTCTTTCATCATGCTCTACAAAATAGTGTACAAGTCATATTTAACATTCTGAGTGGTAAATTATGGCATCCAAGGAAACTCACAGACTCCTGAAAATATGACACGCCATTCAATTGAGGGGACAAATATTACAACAAAATATAAATATTAAGATAGTACATGACTTCCAAGGTGTACAAAAACACCTAACCAAATAATTTAACATTTTCTCACTTGTATATATTGTAAAACCATAGAGAACAAACAAAAAAATCTAATAGCTAGGGGCAATACCCACAATGAATCTTTACCTTCTATATTTATTTGTGCTCACTAGCTTTGTCAACAAATCTACAATGTTCTTAAAAGTGTCCAAATTCTCAATCATCATTCTCTAAGCCTACATGTCATGAACAAAATGGTTCTACACATCAATGTTTTTTGTCCAAACATGAAACATAAGGTCCTTGGCCAAACAAATAACACTCTAACTATCATAGTCAATCCACATCAATCCTTGTCTCGAGCTAATATCATAACACAAACTTTGAAGAAATATATCCCTCTTACAAGAATGAATAGTTGCCATGTACTTAGTTTCCATAGTGAAAATAACCACAACCTACCATCTATTCTTCCAACTAGTTGCACCACAAAATAAGGTAAACATATACAAGCATGTAGATCCTCTACTATCCACATATTATGCCTGCAAAAATACTTGAATTCTTATATATACATTGTCCTACTCAATGTTTGTAATATTTAATAGAAAATTGAACACTTAACCATGTCTCAAAGAAACCTAAAGACCCTCTATACTATAGTCCAATACTCCTTTTCCAACATGAACACATATACCTCCTTAGAACTCTCATTGCTCAACATTGTCTAGTCTAGTGTAAAACATAACATACTACCAATTGTACTCACAAAAGTATTTGGTTCATGTCCTCTATCTCATCTAATGTTGAGAAAAAACTAAATAATTTACAATCCTATAAATTGGACCATTGGAAAACCAATTTAACATACTTCCTCTAATTAGCCCAAATTTTTATGTGTTTTTTCTCTCTTAATCTTCATGCCTAAGATAAACTTAGCTCTCCCAAGTTCCTATCACATGAGAAACTGTTATTAAAGATACACAATGACATCCATAAAAATAATAAAGTGAAATAACAATAAATGATCACCAACACGTTTGACACAGACATGGTAATCACATTCTCTCTTTAAAAATAAATTATAATATATGAATAAAATATTAGATTGGGATAAAATTAAATCATAGAAATATATCATATAAACCATGTCCTTTTTCAACACCACCAAGTGCTTTAGTTGTGACAAGTATATCTCCTACTCCAAATACCTCCACAAAAAGTCATCTCAATATCTACCATTCAACCCAAGATCAAACACAACAACAATAGATCAAAGAACCTAAAATGATATAAAAAACTAACTAAAAATAATATCAACCTTTATATATATTCCTAAATCTAAGAAATAAGAACAAAACCACTAATCATGCCCCATACTTCTTAATATCATCCTCAAAACTATCTCCACAACAAGACCCATACACATAAGAAGACAAAGCAAAAAAAAACCATGTTTCATACTTTTCAAACTAGTCCTCTTAATGATACTAAGTTTCCACAATCCATATCATAAATTTGTATAGCTTCTAGATTCGATTGTGTTCAAATTTTTTGCATCAAATGGCATTCATAGTTGTACTCGTTCATTAAGAAGATAAAACATAAAGTACATTACATTTGAAAAATAGGTGGGTTCCTCTTACCCTGAATCCCTCTTACTTTCTAAATAATGTCCTCATCAAGGTCATCTTGAACTTATATTAGGTGTAGAATGTAACGCCCCGCCACGTAACCCTAGAGGATGACTCTATTACAATGAAAACGTAACATTTTATTTTTTAAAAGTTCAATTAACAATAAGTAAAGTGAACTACACTTAACGTATACATCCTTTAAGGTAAACCCATAACATAAAAAGTACACTAATCCATAGCATATAAATTATACTCAAGAAATAAAGAACATAGATTCAATAACATTAAACTCATTTCATAAGATACAAAGTACATATTAAAACCATTCATAGATTGCATTCATTCAATATAGCAGTTACAAGGCTCATTTCCAAAATGAGGTAGATCATGCAAACAATGTTACAATTACAATTACAAGGATTCTCCTCGAATACAAATGAGGAGTAGTACATATACAATAACATCCAACTGAACCAATAGAACACAAGAGATGGTGCAATGCAACTGGAACATGCAAGCTCTACAATCTGGAAGATCTAACCATCATGAACATGAAGTGGAAACCCAATGGCGTAAGGTACACTTTCCACCCAACCAAGTGTTACCCGAAGGCCCACCCCCTATGTTAGGAGATAGTAAGAGGATTTCCTAGGTATAACCAATAACCTCATAACACAATAAATAACAAGACTATACTATACAAGTACAATACATAACATGAAGGTTACATTGCTTCCAGAGTAAAAGAATCAAGTACATCAACTGGACAATACAAACCATTATCATAGGAGGAGTATCATCACAAAGTTACGTGGGTTATCCTAGCAGATCTTCCTAGGCCCCGGCCCCCATCTTGGGTTATCCTGGTAGCCTCTCATGACCCTCGGCCCCATATGTAAACCGATGTGAAATCAAATATCTTTCAAAGGGACAAGATAGTGATCTTTCCATTCCAGGCCTTCTAATCTCATCTCAAGTCTAAACGATCCCTTAAGCCAATGAGTGAGGCACAATTAACAAGTCATATGTTTAAAGCTACCCTTTCCCCTAATACTTTTATTTAATTTCTACTGAATTATCTAACTCTTACATGAGTTATCCAGGAACCACTTTGTGCATCGACCCCCATTGAGAGCCACTCCCCTACTGACAACACAAGAATCTAATCCAAAACCCAAGGGTAAACAAAGTGCACAAAAATGGATATTAAATCCCATCCATAATGCAAGAGGAAACACATCTCGTTCATAGTAACCAGGTGTTTAAACTGAATCACAACTGGGTGCACTACCCAAGGAAACAAAGGGTTGAACCAAAATAAAACAACAACCCCCATATAATATTACAACATCTAGAAGGCTTACACATACACAACTAACATATATCCCAACTTATGTGAACATAAGACATCATAATTAAATAATCAATTCGGGCAAGTAATAAACTATCATTATGATTTTCCTAAATCTAATTTCCATTTCAAAAAAACAATAATTTATTGCTCTAAATAATCTAACTTAATGCAATTTCATTTACATACAATATAGAAATTAAATCTAATTGTTTAATTCAATTTCCCTCTTTAAAACATTCCATTTTGAAAACATCAAGTTTGTGCATTTGCATGCACCTATTTAAAATTTATTTAAATATATATATAATTGAATATATAAATAATTATATATATATAATTATATATATACCAATATATATATTATTTAAATATTAAAATTAATCACAATTTCCAAAACAAATATTAAATAACATATATATATAAATATATATGCATATATATTTATATATATATATATATATGCATATATATTATATTTTATATATTTTTAAAAAAAAAACTAAAACATAATTGAATATTCCAAGGTAGACGAAGCATTGCTTGGTTGTGGCTGCGTACACAGTTGACCCCATTAATGGGGGCTAAACCTGTGAAGGAAGTGTTTGGCATTGCCTCCACAATGTCGCTTCCCCTTATGGGGCAGTTGTGGGGGTAGCCCCCCAACGCCATACCAATACATATAAACTATAAAAAAATTCAAAATAAAACCTATAATTTATATACATAAGATCGTCATACGGATTTGGTTTCCAATCTAGTTTTTTTAAATATAAATTTTGACAAGAACTTTATACAATAAAATATATATATGTATATGTATATATATCATTATATATATATACATAAATATATAAAAATATATAAAAATGATTGCTTTAGAAGGGCAATTTTTCACAAAAATCATCTACAGGAGGATATTTACAAATTTTCCAGAGATTTCAAATTTCCCAAGCCAATAAATCTAACTGGGGAAAAAAAACAATAATCTTCTACAGGGAGATCTTTTCCAATACAATCAGGGATTTACTACAAATTTTGACAGGAAGATTTAAATCAATTCCTACAGAGGTTTCCCAATTTTCCATATATTCATTATGTGAATTCTATTATTTAAATCAATTCCTACAAAGGCTCTAAAGCTTTCACGACAATCTTTCCAATTTCAAAACATATCAAAGCTTTAAAAAAATAAATCTTCTTCATTGTACAGACAATCTTTTCCAAGACAATATCTAATTCTAATAGCCTCTTCCAATTTGTATTTAAATAAAACAATAAAGAACCCATTTTAGAAGCTTGTAGAATCGAAGTTTGAAGTAGAGCCTCGCCTTCAAATTCCAAAATTATCAAAGCCTCTTCCAAAATAATCCTCTTTCCATAAAGTTGAAAATAAAGCTAGAGCCAATTTCCCGAGAGCTTCTTCCAATTTTCAACCACCCCAAAAGATCTTTTCCATCCCTGTGAAATAGCCTTTTGCCCTCTTTCAGTTAATGCAATAATTCTCTCTGAGAATTAATTCCCAACACCAAATATTAATTTTCTAACACATGTCACAATTCCCAAAATATCTTTCCAAAATAGATCATAGATATTTCCTCTAAGATATTTGTGTATTTAATAATTTAAAATCAAATATTAATCTTAATTATCCATTCATTTAAATTCACAACTTTAGTTAATTAATTTAAATAATTAATTAAATAAAACTTTTATAATCTAACAACTTTAATATCAAATTTAATCTAATTAATTTAATCACTATATAAAATAAATGTAATCTGAATAATTAAATTACTTTACACAATAAATTAAATCTAATTAATTAAATCAAATTTAAAGCTTCTAACAACATTAATCACGATTAAATAAATAATCAATTTAAAACATTATAAACATTAATTTCCCACATAGCATACCTTGTAAAATAAGTAAACAACAAGGCAAATGAGGACAACATGATAATAAATCATGACCAAAGCAAGGACTGATGACACACTGTGACTAGGGTTTTGGTTTGACAAGGAAACCATGTTACTACCTCTGAATCAACTTTTCCGTTGGGCAATGGATACGCTCAAACCTGCGAATCCAGGTGGAGTCGATGTCCTGTACCTGTAATCCTACAATCAAAACATATGTCGTACATGTATATAGATGATGAACAATCACACCTTGAAGAGAAAATCGTGGAATCGCAAGGCACTCGCAAGCGAGTGATGCAATCTCGTTCCCTTCACCAATACAGTGTCACATCAAAACTGAAGAAACTAAGACATCAAATAACTACACATGAACATTTATCAATATCAACTCACATAATCAACTATGTTAACCAAAGAGCATGTCATAATCAGTAATCATCAATATAGTGTACCATCACATCTCAATATAAAAACCATCATCACTATAATGTCAGGGATCAAATAACAACATCATAGTATCATAGTCTATCAAAATAAAAGCATTGTCTATAAACATAAGAAAATTGGAGGGGTTCTACATAGAATCCTTAGTCTTTCTATTAAAAATCCTAAATAGACTCAACTTTTTTTAAGAATCTATCTCCAACTAGGAAATCTCTAGCCTTTGCTTTGTCTAACAATAATAAATACAAAACTAATCATCTCATGTCAACCAAATTCCAACTACGACAATACAATATCTAGGAGTTTTCCAATACAAACAAAACCTTATATTGACACCAGAAGACTAACTCAAAACCATTGTCAATGCTCCCACTATATGATCAATGTAATCTCTAATAACTCCCTTATAACACCATGCTTTACATCTTCAAAAAATATATCATCTATCTCTGACCAGAAAATCTACTCAAAGAGTTATATCATACCAAAACTCTAACAACTAACATAGGATTTACGATGGATAATAACAAACGCCCTTAATATCAAAAGACTATATGTCAAATTGATAAATCCACCTCATTGTGAAGACTAGCTAAAAGTGATCTAGAACTTCCTATTGCATGGTGATAAACAATTCTTAATACAAATTCACATGCTCAACCATGTCATGTCAAAACCCCCATTGCACATTCAAAAGCTTCCCATGACACCATGGTCAACATGTTCAATCTAGAAGATAGTGTGACACAACCAATTATCCTTGCACAAAGCCCTCATTGAATTATGTGTAATGTCTAAACCTGAGATTGCTTTTACTCCTTTTTCTAAGGTTACATTAGGATGCAAATCAATAAGGTGTTTAGATTGACTTTCAACCATGAGGGTGAGTCAATCAGACCTATATCTACATCTTATTGAGCCTTGGAATGGATTGGAATGGATCGGAATTGATTTGATATGATTAACCTGATTAGACTATATATGACCTAATATGTAAAATGCAAGATCCTAACAATGCACAAATTGAAATAGCAGTTTGCAAGCAGAACTAGGAAGTGCAAAGGGCTATGTACCTACCCAAAAAATGGTTTCAGCTCCTATAGGATAACATAGGAACCATAGAGCGTATGGGACCTTGTAGGGGTGTCCTACTCAACTTTTTAAGTCCTTTAATGGCATATCTAAGGCCTCTTTTCTTGCTTGCAGAGTCATTAGATCACTATTGGATCATTTTGTAGGTCAATTTTTGTGAGTTGACAAGATGTAGGGCTTCAAATGCAACAATGAACAATTTTTCTTCAAGTTTCTTTCAATCTTCAACCCTAAAATATGCACATTCAAAAAGAGAAGAGATGTTGTGCTATTTAGGGTCTTTCCTTGGTCAAACCACGTGTTAGTGTTTCCACTTCCACAATGACAATGGCAATGATAAAATAGATAAATGATAGGAAGGAATGATGAAACCACAAAATGTTGCAACTCACCACCCTTCAATGGATTCCTTGAAGGATTGAAATCATACACATCACCTCAAGGTCTTGGATCTTGCTTGCTTGATTGCTTGAATTTCTTGGAGACCTACAAAAGTGTTAGCCTTCACAAAACAATGCTAATATGAAAACACATAAACTCACATAGGATGTGACATGATGTTACGATCTTGAATTGCTACAATAAAGCTCTTAAATAATGCTCTTGACTTTCTTGATAGTGCTCTTAATTTTTACCTCTTGCTAGATCATTTCACTTAATGTTCAAACGATGCAATAATAGGTATTTATTATAATTTCCTAAAGATTAAATCCCAATAGCCGATATTTGTAATTTGAATTTTGAATGTTAAAATGTCAACACCAAGATATCCAAAATTGTTCCCCAATAAAATAGGGGGACCCATATTCCCTAGGGCGAATGGATCCTAGCCCTATTTTCTAGGACATTAAGTGTCGGGGGAAAAATAATAACTAGATGCATTTTTTCAATTCTTGTAATTTCTCTTAAAGTGGTACAAATGGGCTATAGAATGCATAATTTAGGAAATTAGGGACCCAATTAGGCGCAATAATTTAGGGGGAGAAAAAAATAGTGTGAAATTTTCAAGGGTGACAATTTTTGACAGTATACTTAGCCCCCACTTTAGTGAGAGTATGAACTTACACTCAGACTCACACTAAAGTAGAAAATCTATGTCAAGAGGGATCTGATTGTCCAAATACTGAAGAGATAGTATGACAAAGGATCTAGGGAGGTGATCAAGCCCCTAGGATTCAAGATCTGATGGAAAACCAATATAACCACAAAGGGAACACATATGTATGAAATGCATCAAAACAACATACACAAACATACATGTCTTAAAACACGAATCATACACGATGAACACACATGGCATGATGGAACATAAAGATGACAAAAAAATGAAAACAAACACGATTTAAACGTAAAGTAAACACATAAAATACATACAAAAAACACAAGGTTAGTACTAAAATAGTTCAGTCGATAAGGCAAAGAGACCTCAGTCTTAAATTGTCTCAAATACCAAATGTCATCCATTGAATAAATGAATGCTCTCATGAGGATTAGAAATTTGTTTTATGCCACATCACTCATGAGCTACATGGATATACTAGCTATCAAGCTATGTTATGTTAGGTGGCCATGTTAAAAAGGGGTGCTCAAGTTCATGACCCAACAAGCTCCATTATGTTGAATCCATGAACTATCTTGCAAAATATCACCTTAGGGAGTGCATAAAACTCACCTTAGTGGGTGCATAAATTTTAACATCATAGGGGATGAAAAAAACCCACCTCAAGGGGTACACAGATTTTAATGGCTCGGGGGATGAACAAAACTCACCTCAAAGGGTGCATAAATTTTAACATCATAGAGAATGACCCATACTTACCTCAGGGGGTGCATAAAGTTTAACATCTTGGGGGACAAACAAAACTCACCTAAAGAGGCACATAAACCATGGCAAGATAAGGCCAAAACCTTAAAGGGTGTTGTAACAATGCCACCACAAAAGGTAATGTACAAAAACAACAAAGGGGCTTTGATCAATATATGAAAGGTCACACCTTAGGGAATATCACATATGACATCACCACCAAGAGAGGACAAGTCATGGAATATAAGAATCACACCTTAGGGAATACTAGTAATAGAATTACCACCAAGGGGAACGTCACGTGCCAAGAAAATTCACACTCTTGGAGGACATCAAGCCTAATATCATTACCAAAGAGACACTAGCATAGATCAAGAAGGCCAAAATTTGGTTGACAAGGACACACTTCCTTGGATATGTGTGCTATCATTACTAAGAAGGGGTCATTCCTTATGCAAACAATGAGTGGGGGACTATATGACCCCCTCTTAAAATGTTAGTGTACTTGCTACACTAACATTTTAAGGAGATAGAAAGGGATCCCTTTCTAGAAGGAATGCACCTATACAAGGCTACCTAACCCCTTACCCCCAGGTGTAGGGACAAAGATGAGCCAAAAATGGATGATGATGCATTGGTCTTTGCGAGATGAAATATGATTGCATAAATCCTAGTTTATACCCCAATGCATGGTATTAAGTATGTTATGATAAAACTACCACATTGAACGGAGTAGAAACCGATGCTATTTCTCTCTTGAATGATTAAGTGAAGGTATTTTTGATGTTTTTCATTATTTTTTAAGGACAATATCCAAGACCTCTTGTTGTTTCTTGAGTGTTAGGCTTGATGGGGACACAAATACCTTGTTCTTTTACACCACATCCTTTTCCATTATAGCCAAGTTGTTTTAAAAGCTCATAACCTCTTCCATAAATGGCTTCAATTTATTTTGAAGAAGGTGGTTTTTCATAATCACTTTTATCATATGTAGATGTGTAATTTGTGTTTTCCTCCTTGCTAGAAGTTGTGGATGTTTTAGTAATATTGTGTTGATATCATTGTGGCTTCTTTTTATTTTTTTAATTTTGATTGTGTAATCTTGTATTCCCCCATGAATATAGGTGTGAAATCTAATGAACCCCAAACATCATCCAACAACTTTGTCACCGGTGAAATACATTCATCTTTATCTTCAATTTGTAAAGGTTCCACATTTGAAGCTAGTATAAATGTTCTAAAAGGACTCTCTATTCATGTTTCATTTTATAAAAATATTTCAAATTTAGGATCATCTTTTATCATGTAAACCTTATTATTGTATGTGTACTTCATTAAATGATGAAGCTTTGAAGGAAATCCTTTCTTCTCATGAATCCATGGTCTACCCAAGATAAGATTATATGAAATATCATGGGGCATAACATGGATGGGAGTTTGCAACACAACCTTTCCAACTGTAATAGGTAACTTATCACACCAATCATTTTTCTTCCCATGTTATCAAAACATTTGATCTACAAATCAATAGGCTGGATTAAAGTTTTGTCTTCTCCAATTTTATCCAAAAGATGAAAACTACAAACATTAGGCCTTGCACCATTGTCAATAAGGGTACGCCTAATCCCAACCTTATTAATAATAGCCATTATCATCAAAGCATCATTTTGGTTTTGTGTGTCTAAAGGGGGTGACTCATTTTCATGAAAGACAATATCCAAATTAGTTGAATTCATACTCTCAAGAAAAGCTACCGCATTATTTGGTCGAGCACTAGGAGGGACAACAACTTTTTTTCAAAGAATTTTGAAGCATGTCATGGTAAAGGAGATGTTTGAATCAAATCCCACAGAGAAATCTTAGCAAGAGTGTTACGAAGTTGTTTAAAAAGATATATTATTTACCACTACGTTGTGGAATGTTGTGTGTAGGTGGGAGATATGGTTGAGGCAATAGAATGGATGTTTTCATTTATTTTGGTTGTTTATTATTTCTAGTGTTATGTGTGTGAGAAACTATGTGATAACTTGGTTGTTGTGATACATGATTACTAGTAAGTTGTTTTGCAAAGATAGGATATGGCCATGAGGTTTAGGAGGTCCTATAATGAGAGGTGATTTAGGAGGTCCAATAATTACAGGAGTTTTAGGAGGTCTAAAAGAAGTTTTAGGAGGTCCAATAATCAAAGGAGATCTAATAGTCAATTGTGTGTTCATAACCTCGACTGATTTAACTTGATGGTCTTCTATCGAGGGGGAATCTAATGCCACCTTAGCATCTTCATCTATGCAATCCATAAATATATAAATGAATTCATCCTCTTTTCTAGCAATATCTTCCCAAGTAGGAGAAGTAGATGGAGAGAAACAAATAAGATTCTCATGATGCTTAATGGTTGATCTTCTGACACCAAGATACCTTCTTTACAAATAAGAGAGATGTTAAGAGAAGAACAAGCATGATTGTCATGATTGCATTCTCTTTTACCAAGCTAACCTCACACATAGGAGAGATAGTAGGAGAGGGGTCAATGAAAAACAACAAAAGAGGGGAAATAAACTCATTGTGACATTCTTCTATCAAAAATTCCTTGAAATTCTTAACAAGATCAGACAATAGAACATGCATAATGACAAAAAAATATTTTTTGCAATGAGAAAATTGTGTTATGTCCTATGGATCAAGCTAGCAATGTTTTTAGAAAAACAAACAATTACAGAATTGATATGCAAAAACTAATACTAGATCTAGGTAGAGACCAAAGACAAATTTTTCCATAGTAATTTTGAGATCAATTCAATTGGACAAGGATGCTCAGGGCGCCTATGTCCTATATAGGGTTTTGAAATTTTCAAAATTGCACTATGTACTATACTGTTTAAGGATCTTAATTCTATGTACTTTAACACAAAAATAGCATATATGAAATGTCATAGGAAAAAACATATTATAGTAATAGACTGAGAAGGACACTATATACCTTCGGTATAAATTTGAGCCTGATTTCTTAGGGTGTTTCCTCCAAGGGCGCCACTATCCTAGTAGGTATTTTTTAGATCTATTTTTTTAGTCCTCTAATTTTAGATCTAAACTTTGGTTTCTTGTCTGCAAACTCATCGGACAGTGAATATCTTTCAAAAATTTAGCCACCACTTGTAGCGGAGTCGGCTGAGGCTTGGGGTTTGCATTCCTCGAGATCACAAGTTTGACTCTGCTTCGTAGTGGGCAAGATGTGGGTCAATAAATAGTGTGCCAGTTCCTGCTCCGCTGACTCAGGTTATAGGAATGGACTTTGCCACAAACATTTTTAGCCACCACTTGTAGCGGAGTTCGCTGGGACTTGGGGTTTGCATTCCTCGAGGTCACAGGTTTGACTTCGCTTCGTAGTGGGCAAGGTATGGGTCAGTAAATCGTGTGCCAGTTTTTGCTCCACTGACCCAGGGTATAGGAATGGACTTTGGCACAAATATTTTGTATATAAACCACTCTGGATGCTACTTTGTTGCAATCTCTAAACAAACATCTGAGGAGAGCGTGTTGCTCTCCCCAGCTGCAATGAAGATTCTTTCATGGAATGTCAGGGGTGTCAATGCCCCTGACAAGAAGGCTCAGATCAAGTAGAAATTGGATGCTTCTGGAGCGGATATAATTGTCTTACAAGAAACTAAAACATCAGAGGCAACGTATGGTTCATCAATTCAAAAATAGAATTCCTGGAAGTCTATGCACTCGCCAATGCATGGGGCCTTGGGTGGGCTACTAACTCAGTGGAATCCAAGAATAGTGGTTGTTGAGTTGATTCAGAATGAGAAGCATTGGAAATTGGTCAAAGTCATTCATTTTGAGCATTTATTTTGGCTAGTTAATGTCTATGTTCCAACAGCTATAGGAGACAAAAAGCAATTGTGGGATAGGCTAATTGATTTGTTGGACACGTTTTTAGACAAGAAAGTGGTGCTAGCTGGGGATTTTAATGCGATCACTGACTTGAAATAGAAAAGAGGAGGTATCCTTCCACCCCAGAAGGTGATGGATGATTTTTCTTCTTTCATTAAAGATAATATGTTAATAGATGTTATTCCACAAAATGGTAGCTTCACGTGGACAAATAAAAGGAAAGGATTTTTCCAGATTGCGGAAAGATTAGATAGGTTTTCTAGCAACTTCAAATTGGTTGTTTGGTACGTAGCCTCTCTCTTCCCAGATTCTCCCCTTAGTAGGCTCAAATCATTTTGCATTAGATTTAAGCATTGAATGTGGGGTACAAATGGGCAAAGGTAAATCTTCTTTTAAATTTCAGAGGATGTGTTTTCATCATCAAAAAATCTTAGGTTTATTAAGGAAATGGTAGATAGGTGCACCTTTTGTAAGGGGATCGAGGATGTTTCAGTTGAGTAAAAATATATGTCACATCAGGAAGCAGTGCATTTTATGGAATAAAAGTGTGCTTAAGAATATCTTCCAAGAGAAAGATCGGGTCTACAAGCAGTTGACTGAGATCAATAATCAAATAATTTAGTATGGGTTAGATGATAATACTTATGAGCTTCAAAAAATGCTGCAGGCAGAATGGGAAGATTTGCTAGAAAGAGAAGAAATTTATTGGCGAGAAAAGTCACGAGAGGTGTGGCTGAGAGAAGGGGACAAGAACACAAAATTATTCCATGCTTCAATGCAGTAAAGAAGTCCTTGAACTCTATGTTTTCCATTGAATCTGCGCTATCAGGAGAAGTATTGACAAAGGAAGAGGATATTCAAAGGGAAGGAGTTAGGATTTTTTCTAATTTGTTGTCGGCTCCTATGCACGAGTCAGCTTCGGTATCTAAGGATGTTGAGGAGTTGCTTGAGAACATTCATGCATTTATACTTCAAGAGGATAATTATCAATTGATGAAACCCTTTACACTTGAGGAAGTCAAGAAGGTTGTTTTTTCCCTTCCACCTGATAAAGCGCCTGGCCCAGATGGCTTTACTAGGCTATTTTATCATAAATGTTGGGACTTTGTAGGTTTTGATGTTTTCTTAGCAAAAGAAGAGTCTAGGAAGTTAGGGACAGTGCTCAAAAAATTTAATTCAACTCATATTGTTGTTATCCCTAAAGTAAACGATCCTAAAACATTTACAAACTTCAGGCCCATATCTTTGTGCAGTACTATATATAAAATTTTCACAAAAGCCATTTATCTCAGATTGCAATCTTTTATACCGAGAATAATATCTTAGGAATAAGGTGGATTTGTCCCAGGTAAAGAGACCCCGAAGGGGGAAATTATAGCTCATGAAGTGCTTCATTCAATTAAAGAAAATGCTTTGCCTTCTTTTGTGATCAAGCTTGACATGATGAAGGCGTATGATAGGGTTGATTGGGAATTCTTGCTACAAGTTTTGAATAAGTTTGGTTTCTCATTGAAAAGGTGTAAGTGGATTCGTTCTTGTTTGTCTGGAGCTAACTTTTATGTGTTGATAAATGGATCTCCAGTAGGTTTCTTTAGTTCTTCTCAGGGAGTGAGGTAGGGAGACCCACTCTCCCCTTTTCTTTTCATTATCATGGTTGAAGCTTTAAGTAGATCGATTATAAAAGTGCATGAGCAGGGGTATTGGTAGGGGATTAGCATTCCAAACACCTCAATTTAGGTCATGCATTCTTTATTTGTAGATGATACCTTTTTTTTTGCTAAGTCTTCTCTAACGGAGGAAAAGCAAGTGAAACAGGTTCTTGACAAATACACTTGCTTTGGGTCAAAAGATAAATGCTTCTAAATCAAAAATCTATTTTTTAATACTTCCACATCTCTTACTAGCCAACTAGTAAGATTGATGGGTTTCCAAGAAGCAGAGCTACCAAGTGCCTACCTAGGCATTCCTTTCTTTTCAGGGGTAGCAAAAGGTTCTTCACTGGCAAAAGATTATAGTTAGAATAAAAGCTAGAATTTCAGCTTGGAAGGCAAGGTGGCTATCCTTTTCTGGTCGAATTTTGTTGGTAAAATCAGTCTTACTTGCCATCCCGAATTACTTTATGGAAATTCTGAAGGCTCCAAAAGGTATTGTGCAGAAAATTGAGAAGCTCATAAATAATTTCCTATGGAAGGGAAATATGGATGAAATAAGGAATATTCCTTTGATATCATTGGAAAATTTGTGTGCAAACAAAAGCAATGGAGGTGTTGGTATGCTTAATCTGTCTGCAAGAAATCTAGCATTGGGAACCAAATTAGTTTGGCACGTGTACCAAAAGCCAAGTTTGAGATGGTGCTCTATCATGCAAGGGAAATATTTGGATAGTGGAAATCCGAATAGATTTTTAACAATTTCAAATCCTCTGGAGGGTAGTGATGTGGAACTTCTTGGTAACATGTAGGGAGGTAATACTTCTGCATTTGAATTGGGAGATTCATAATGGGTAGAGTGTGCATTTCTAGTAGGATTCTTGGAATGGATTCCCACCCCTATCTTCAATTAATGGTTTAACCCGAGTGCAGCAGGTGTTATTTACTTTATGGGGGAGTCAGGTAAAGGATTATGTAGAAAGTGTTGATCCTCTTACTAGGATAGTAGAATGGAAACATGTATCCTCCCTACTCATAACATCCAATCAGAAAAGTTTTCTTTTGAATCAGCTCAAGGAGAGGGTTGTGGTATTTTCAGGTGGTCCAGACATAATAATTTGGGTGCCTTCCATGGATAGGAATTACACAGTTAAACAAAGTTATAAGTCCCTAACATTTTCAAGAGCTCATTGTCGGCATAGAGCGTATGCTTTTTGCTGGAATCCCATGGTTTTTCTTAAGGTGGATAGCTTTACATGGTTAGCTCTTCGTAAGAGACTATTAACAAGTGATAGTCTATGTAAATTAGGCTTAGTTGATCTATTCAAGTGTGTTCTCTGTCAAGCAACTAATGAAATTGTTGATCATTTGTTCCTAGAATGTTCCTGGGCTCAAGAGTGTTGGCCATTTGTCAAAACGAAGTTAAATGTTTCTTTTCCATTGCCTAATACTCTATGGGATTTATTTACTGCCTGGCCCATCTTATATAAGTCCTTTTTTCTTGTATTTGGAGGGTAGTCCCTGCTCTTGTAGTTTGGAATTTTTGGTGGGAAAGGAATAAAAGAATATTTAGGAATCAAAACCAATTAGTCTGTCAAGTAATGAGCACAATTGAGCAAGCAATCTCAGAGGTTGTAATGGCATATGTTCAAAGGAATAAGTTTTTCTCCTCAGTGTTTTCAAATTGGGATAATTGGGTTCTTCAACATTGGTCAGCATTATATCTTCCTTTCAAAGGGTCTCAGTAGTTAGCCTGTCAGCTCAGGATTGACAGAAGTAAAATTACATGGCAGCCTCCTTCAAAGGGATTTCTTGAGCTTAATTTTGATGGGTCTTCAAGGGGCAATCCAGGTGTGTCGAGAGCTGGTATAGTTGTCATAGATTGGGAAGGCTCACTTTTAGCGTCCAAGGTAGTGTATATAGCAAATTGTACTAATAATATGGTAGAAATTCTAGCTTTGCTACATGGTCTGTATGTTTCTAAGTCTATGGACATTCATAGGCTGCATATAGAGGGGGATTCTCTGTTAGTAATTAATTCCTACAAAGAAAGGTTGATTCACAATTGGAAGCTTAAGTATATCTTATCTAAATCTTGACATATCATAGATACCTTTGAGGAAGTTTTTATAACGCACTCTTATAGCGAAGGTAACAAGTTGGCGGACACAGTGGCTAACTTGGCCTGTGATGGTGAGAATTTTGAGCTTATTGGGCATGAGATGCTTTTCATTAAACTTCCTCAATTGGTAGCATTTTCTAAAGGAGAAGGTGTTTTTAGTAACCCTTAAGGTTCTTGTTTGAGGAGCAAGCTCAGTGTTGGCACTTCAGAATGAAATAAAGTAGGTCGAGGCAACGTGTCAAGCAATCGGATCCCGACAAAAGGAAAGAGAAGTGTCTAGAAGGGAAGCTCTGATAGGATACCACGTGGTGGCAGCCAGAAAGTTACGAGTGGTGTCAAAACAAAGGGCGAACAAAAATAACAGATGCCTGAAAAATCACCACACATAAAGCTCCCACCAAAGGTAATGGTGGTGTGGGACCCAATCGATCAAAAAGAAGGTCATGGCGATGTGTCAAGCAATTGGAGCCTGGAAAAAGGAAAGAGAAGCATCTCGAAGGGAAGCTTCGTTTGGTCGCCACATGGAGGCAGTCGAAAAAGTTGCAAGCGTTTTAGTAACCCTTAAAGTTCTTGTTTGAGGAGAAAGCTCAGCGTTGGCTAGATTAAGTGTCATTGTTAGTTGAGATGGTGACAACTAGGATGTGAGTTGTAAAGGGATTGTAGGCCTCACTGGCTTGCCAACAAGGATGTGAGCTATGTGCTATGGTGAGCTAATCATGTCAGGGGGCAGTATGTGTAATGATGAAGGGTGCATCATCAGGTGTCGAAGGTTGTGTAAGCTGCATTACGAAATGTGGTTACGGTAGTTGAGTAATAATTTTTTCAGTTTGTCCAATCAAGTCTCCATTAATGCAGGCAATACGAATAATGATTAAAGCCTTTCGTTATTTGGGTTCCGGTGGAGGTGACAGGCTTACATCAAGCCTCGAATACAGTAGTTGCATCCGTCATTGAACAAGTGTTGGCACTTCAGAATGCGAGAAAGCAAGTTGAGGCGACATGTTAAGAAACCGAAGCTCGACAAAAGGAAAGCAAAGCATCTCAAAGGGAAGCTCTATTTGGATGCCATATGGCGGTAACCAAAAATTTTGTGAGCGGTATCAAAGAAAAAGGTGAACAAAAATAAGGTATGCCCGAATGATCACCACGTGGAAAGTTCCCGACAAAGGTAATATGGTTCGTGTGGAAGGCCGTGTGGTTCACTAGTGCATGGGGTTACCCATGGGAATCAGCCAACGTCAAAGTGGGGGGTATTGAGCCAAAAGCAATTGGATTGTCTGGGTTGGTTGCTGGTAGTGAAGTGGGGTCGTTAGTTCGCTTGTGGCAAGGTTGGGGTCCTACAAATTTGAACGTTCAGAGTGCAAATCAAGGGTTCAAGGCTTGGGGATGGACTGAACATCCATTTCCAGCTGCATGAGCTTCTCTAGAAGAAGGACAATGGTCTAGTGTTCGTGGGTGACCTGTTCAGCATGTGCCTCTAGCAAAACTTGACCAATCGTGTCAAGAAATTGTTGAAGATGTTCCTATGGAACGTGACAGCCAAGCTGGTGGTAGTTTAGAGGCATAGGGAGAGAACTCGGTTTAGGTGGCCTCCATGGAAGAGTAATACAAGAGGGTCATAGTTTCTAGTTTTTTGGTTGAATGTAAATCGTATGTATG
The DNA here is from genome assembly GCA_007115665.2 of Sequoiadendron giganteum. Classification (NCBI taxonomy): domain Eukaryota; kingdom Viridiplantae; phylum Streptophyta; class Pinopsida; order Cupressales; family Cupressaceae; genus Sequoiadendron; species Sequoiadendron giganteum. The sequence goes on from CM021100.1 coordinate 718,139,854, forward strand.
TAGGTTTTAAAAGTACAAGATATGCACAGTAGTGCGTATGTTTATAAGTTGGTTTTTGCACAGTAGTGCAAATGTTTTTAAGTTGGTTTTTTTATGGGTATGGGTTGAAAATTAGAGATGGAATGGTCTCATGATATCCTATAGTTGGGCATGGAACAGTTAAATTTGAGATATCAAGTTCTCAAATCATCCTATTACTATGTAATTTTTTGCTGAATATATATATATATATATGGGCTCAAAGCCTTTGCTTAAAATAAAAATAAAAATGTTTGAACAATAAATGACAATTGTAGATGTAATTTTCAGATCTAAGATGCAAAAATTAATTGATTCTAATATTCCAAATCTGAAAATGATGATATGAATATGCTTTTTCAAAGAAAATAATGCAATTTTTCACTTTTAGATATATGCAAGATACCTAAATTCATGCGATGACACTTTTTATTTTATTTTTTCAAATGCATGCAATGACCTAATACATATTTATGAATATATTTTGAATGTAGATATGAGCTAAAATGATTGAAATAAACCCTATTGAAACCTATGATGCAATATGATATGTAATTTTTAAAAAATTTATGTCTTTTATGATGCAAAAATGAATGCCTAAATGAAAAATGCAATGCAAAACCTAGATATAGGATGAATTGCTTCAAATTTTATAAGGTATATAATGTTAACATGTCGGGTTCACCAATATGAAACATAGAAAAAGTGAAACCCTAGGATTTGACACGTTTTCAAATGGTTCATTAGAGATTTGATGGTAGTGGTGGTTTGATTGGATTTTTTCAAGGGTTGATTGACTCACTTATCAAGTTGTAATTCAGCCACATACCTTGTTCAAATTCAATCAAACCCCCACTACCATAAAATATCTAATGAACCATTTGAAAAAGTGTCAAATCCCAAGAGTAAAATCTTAGGGTTTCACTTTTTCAATTTTTCATCATGATATGGAGCCTCTCTTGACAACATAGTCCATATCTTGTAAAATTATAAATCACATCTATCTCTAACTGATAGAATGACCCTTAACTATATTATTGCTCAAAATCCCACTAATTAATTTCCTCAACACCTTAAGGACAATACACTTGCAATTTCATTTTTTTAAGGCATATATGGATTTTTCTTCTATTAGCCTATACCATTGTTCCTACAAAACCTTATGAACTCTATAGATATCAAGTTAAATTTAAAATGATTTTATTTCTTATATTTTAAATGTTCAAAAAATTTAAATCCAATGAACAATATTTAATCCCCTTAACAAGATCCTTGGACTTCAAGGCCCTGATACCTTTTTCACTAACATGATTTATTCTTTTGTGCCATAATTTAAAATTTATCACAATAGCAATAGCTTAAAAAAAATTATTGGTAAAATATGGAAAATCTTGAAATTTTCCAAGACCCAAAATCTGAGGTATCTCCTACAAGAAACCATGAAATTTATCCTTGCCAAAAATTTATGTGTCACCATGGTGAAACCTTGATTATTGTTCCACTTAACTTGATTTCTTATGATGATGATATCTTCAAGATTCCCTTCCAATTATCTTAGCAACATCTTATATTTTTGTTCCCAAAATTATGATTATCATTGTTGTGGAAAAGGCTTGGGGTTTCCTCAAGTTTCCAAGTGTATCCATGGGATCTCCCTTTGAAGGAATTATTTGGGGGACACTTGACTCATGTATCTCATCACTAAAATTTCCAAGAGTTATAAATTTCTCATGTATACTCCAAATCGAGTGGTATGTTTTTTATTACATTTTTTTCAAGAAAAAATCGAACATGAAATTATTTTTCTCTCTATGAGAGGTATCACCATGGTGGTAGCTTCTCTCTTTGTCTATAATAATTAATAACCCCTAATATCCAAGATTTAATTGTGGTGACACTTTGAGGAAAAACTTTAGCTCCAAACGCTAAGGTACCATAGGGTGATGGCTTGAGACATCCTTAGCGAAACATTTTTTCTCCTTACCAAGTCATCATCTGGGCGGCAGCTTGAGTCCTTCCCAAGATGACTCGAGTCTCCTTTCTTTCCAAGGTGTGGCCAAGGTCTACAAATTTTTTTGGTCTCCATTCCTTCTAATATATCAACATGGTAATAGCTTGAGGCATCCCTTGAACAAAAAAATCCTTACCAAGGCATCACTTGAAAATATTTTTCCATTAGCTTTCCTTTTAGCAATATATTATGCTAGAAACATTGTGGATGCATCTTGAACTATAGAGGAAATGCATCCACCACACATAGTACGAGGGTTAAGTTTGAACAAGGTATCTCCTTGAAAATGTATTTTCATTGGCTTTCCTTTAAGTGAGTTATTACACTAGCAATATTGTGGAGACATCCAAAACTATAAAGGAAATGATCACATACTCCAATTATAGAAGCATAGGTGCTTAGATGGAATAAGTTCATCTACTGCACCATTACTAATGCATGGCTCCCATGTACCTCTCCTTATTATCACATATTAGTACAAGTTGATATGGGTATGGACATCTATCAAAGCATACAGAAAGAGGAAATTCATCAAATGAAAAGGAAGGGTCATTTTAACTTCCCTAGGAGACATGTATGTGAAATGTGGAAGCATTGGGGAGGAATAATTATAGGGACAAAATCCCTAAAATAATTCTATCTACTACACCATTACTAAGGCATGGCTCACATACCCCTCTCCTTATTATCACATATTTAGTACAAGTTGATATGGGTATGGACATCCATCAAAGCATACAAAAAGAGGAAATTCATCAAATAAAAAAAATGTGTCATTTCAAATTCATCAAATGAAAGAAAAATAAATCCATGTATTGCACCATTACTAACACATGGATCCCATACCTTGTTGGAAAAAGCAAATTGTTGGAAGTTTTGGCAAGTCTATCATTTGATGATGTAGGTTGGCAAAATGAGCATGAGTTGCATAATATTGCTTGATCCAATGTTGTCATTGATGTCAACATTGTTATGATCATCCTAGTATGATTTGGAAGTGTTACTGAAGATATGTGTACAGTATCATTTGGTTTGATAAATATGGTTATACGGGATATTAAATAAGTGCTTCTACTGACTATTTTGTGGTTCAACGCGTTAGCTTTTGGGTCCGCACTCCACCACACTAAGTGATCCCACTCTACATTTATAGCCATAGTTTGAATTCTATCATATTCAAGTAAAATCAATATTTTGTGATGTTTTGTGAAATATGTTGGAAGTTATGTATGACAGAGCCTAGCTCTATGTATCACAGTTAATTTCTCTCTATAACATGTATGTGTGGGAGATTCTTCTTTCCTCTATAGATAATTATTTTGTGCTACAGTTCTAAATATAAACTCACTAATGTCAACTAAGCATGAATCTGAAGAAATATCAAGTCTTAAAGTCACATGTATGGAGAAGTGTATGTATGATTGAAATTTTTGTGATTAGGTCCAATTCTTGGCCGACCTAATACTTGATATGTGTTGTGAGGATTAAATATATATTGAGAATGTTTGTAGGATCTATTTTAGGTCCAAGCTGACCTAAATTAAGTATTGCATGTTTGGTCTAAGCACAAAGAAGTTTTTGAATCATGTGTGGAGTCAACAAAGCTATTTTTGAATTATTTTTGGTTACATCTAATTAGGCCGACCTAATTGATGTATGTGGATGTAATTAGGTATATATATGCAAGACAGTTTTGAGTTGTGATGATGGATGAGAGAGTATAAGTGGCACATCAGGTGTGGGAGGTCTCATATTATGCGAACATGAGAATTTAGAGGTGTGAGATCATAAAAAGAGGAGAATTATTGAGCGACTACTAGGTAGAGTAGTATTTTATATTCAAAGCTTCAAAGGAACTGAGTTCAACACAAGGAAGGTGCACTTTGTATCAATTCACATTTTGGCTAAGTAGCCATATTTTTTTGTATCTAATTCTGGCTATGAGCCTTATAAGGATAGTGCATCCTGGCAGTGAGCCCCTGTAATATATATATATCCGGATATAATATATTGTGAGCTAATCCTCACCGTGGTTTTTCCCTTTTTGGGTTTTTCACATAAAAATATTGGTGTTCATGTTGGCAACACAAGGCTAGACAACTGAGAGGGGGGGTGAATCAGTTGTCACATAATTTCAAACTTATTAAATTTATTAACCTCTATTCTCAGATCTGATTAATAACCATGAAAGCATAAATCAACAACACATCAAAAACACACATAACACCAAGATTTTTGCATGGAAACCCTGTTAGGGGAAAAACCACAGTGGAGATTAATCCATAAGTTTATACTTTGTTAAAAGTATGGAAAAATGGGGAATGCACATGCATTCAAGCACACTGCCTAGAGCTCACTACTCAATTACAAAAAGGCTTACTGCCCAAGGGAATACTCACTATCTTATACTAATATTTAGATTAAATCCATCTGAAGGATCTTGAACTGAGAAAATGGCATCTTCTAATGCCTAATTACAGTTTTGGTTAAGCACAAAACACTTCTTCACTCTTCTTCTCACTTTTTTCTACATTCAAAATATTTAAAACATTATTCATGCACACACCCTTGCTCACTCACATTCAAATGAAGAAACAATCGCTTATATATATCCACAACAAGGAATTACATTGTTACATGTCGACTTCAACAAAATAATAAAATAAATACAGATTGTCGACCCAAAATAATAAATATTATTAATGTGAATCTACCAATGCCATCCAAAACATAGTGAAGACCCAAAATAATATCCTTGAACACAAAACACCTTCAAAATTTATTCCTCAAAGATCCACAACACGCTACAAACACCTTGTCGGCCATGAACATGAAAAACATGAACATGCAAGAGAAATTCACCAATTGCAAGCACAATGATCAATGTGGACATGGAACACAAATAGAGCATGATCTAGAAACATCCATGAAAACCACAAGAGAATACGCAACAACTTAGATTACTAGAATCACATTATCTTCTTCCAGGAACACCAGCTATAGTAAAAGAGTAACTGTTGAAACACAAAAACTCATAACTTGCTCAAATATTCATGTGCACCTCTGAAACTTTTGATGGATAAACTAGATACACTTGAAAACAAACCCTTTAATCAACAACTCCTCACCATCAACATATTGAACTTTCCATCATACTGATCTTCACTGCTTCACAGACAACCTGCAACATATTTTATTACATTTTTCTCAATATCCTCGACATATACTGTCTTAAAGACATTAATGCTAATAGTGTTGACATCAATGACAACAACATGTCAGCAATATAACCAAAAAATCCAACAATATTCCTCTTTGGAATTGATGGCAACACATGATGTGAAAAGCACCATCAACGCAACTAACTTCAACACTTACTCCCCCTTATGTCCTGACTCTTTTCTCCTAAGATAATTCCCAATTTTTCACATTGCTCTTCTCCCCCTTTGAAATCAATGGAAAAGGTACACACAAGCTCTGAACAATATATTTGAATCATCTGACTACTTCCCCTATGTAGCATCCACCACAACATCAATATGAATCAAGATATGACTGTGAAATGCACAGACTGATGCAAGACAATGCATCTTAGTTTTGATTAGGAGGGGTAATCACCCCTAAATTCCCTCTGAGATACTCAAAATTATCCTTAGGAAATGGCTTGGTAAATATGTACGCAATCTATTCCTTAGTAGGAACATACTCCAATCTAACTTCCTTTTCATTCACCTTCTCTCTCAAAAAGTGAAAATTGATAGATATATGCTTGGTCTTTGAATGCAGTATCGGATTCTTGGAAATGTTAATTGCACTTGAATTATCACATAATATATAAATAGGCTCATCATACATAACTCCGATATCTTTCAACATCTGCTTCATCCAAAAGAATTGAGTACAATTGTTAGTAGCAGCAATGTATTTTGCCTCTGTAGTAGACAAAGAAATGGCATTTTTGTTTTTACTTAACCATGAAATTAGCTTCTTTCCCAAGAAAAATGCACCACCACTAGTACTTTCTTGTCATTCACATCTCATGACCAATCAGCATCAGTAAATCCACTCAAAGTAAGATCATCATCTTTAGGATACCACTGGCCAAAATCAATTGTTCCCTTCAAGTATCTGAAAATTATCTTCACAACAGTCACATGAGATTCCTTAGGATCGGCTTGAAATCTTACAACAATACATACAAAATTCATGATGTCGGGTCTAGTTTGAGTCAAATAAAGCAATCCACAAATCATTGATATGTATCTAGTTTGATTTTCCTTCGGATAATCATCATCTGTTGTCAACTTACATCTAGTCACCATGGGTGTGCTGCCTGGCTTTGAATCTTTCATACCAAATTTCTTTAGCAATTCTTTCACATACTTGGACTGAGATATAAAGATCCCTTTATCTAACTGAGTAATTTGCAATCCCAAAAATAATTTCATCTCTCCAATCATTGACATCTCAGACTCATTTTGTATCTCATCAACAAACTTCATGCACAAACCATCATCTCCTCCAAAAATGATATCAACAAAGACCTCCACAATCAAATATTTATCATCATCAATCTTGAAATATAGATTACTATCAACAACACCTTTGTTAAATCCAAGCTTCAGTAAATACTTTTCCAATCTGGCATACCAAGCTTAGGGGCTTTCTTGAGTCCATACAATGCTTTCTTCAACCGAAAAACAATATCTCCCTGATCAGTCAATTGAAATAAATTAGGTTCCTCAATGTACACCTCTTCTTCCAATTCGCCATTTAAAAATGTTGACTTGACATCCATCTGATAAACCTTGTAGTTTTTGTAAGAAGCATAAGCAAGAAACAATCTCACGGCTTCAATTCTAGCAACAGGGGCAAAAGTCTCTTCAAAGTCAATTCCTTCCTTCTAAGAATATCCTTTACAGACCATTCTTGCTAAGTTGTTTTTGATAACTTCACCTTGCTCATTTAGTTTATTTTGAAAGACCCATTTAGTTCCAATTACATTTTTGTCCTTAGGTCTAGGAACAAGAATCCATGTATTATTCTTCTCAATTTTTTGTAGTTCTTCTTTCATTGCTTCAATCCAATGTTCATCTTTTCATGCTTCACTTACATTACTGGGCTCAGTCTTTGATATCAAACAATATTCTTCTACAATTATTCTCCTAGTTTGGACACCTTTGTTCTTATCACCCATAATCTGATTTTCTGAATGATTTAATCTCACATACCTTGGAGTCTTAGGATTTTCTTGAACTTCAGGCTCTTGTGATCTCTCTTCTTTACTTTCACTAGTTTCTCCTTCCTCTTGATCTTCTTGATTCACCAGAATGATCTAAACTTGATTTGAAGTTTGAATTTTGTTTGTACTATCATTCTGATCATCAGAATCATATCCATAGGTTCTTGATGGTCTAGCAATGTCTTCATCAACCTTAACATTTGTGCTTTCAACCATTTTCCTCAATCTCTTATTATAGCACCGGTAGGCCTTACTCTTAGTAGAATAACCAAGAAAGATTCCTTCATCACTCCTAGCATCAAACTTTCCTATATCTTCATCTCTTATGATATAGAATTTCCCAAAGATTTTGAAATATCTAACAGCAGGCTTATGACCAAACCATAGCTCAAAAGGGGTCTTACCAGTATCACCTTTGATTTGTACCCGATTGAGGATATAAATAGTAGTACTTAGTTTCTCTCCAATAGATATGAGGAACATTTCCTTCCAGCATCATAGTCCTAGCAGTATCTTGAATTATCTTGTTCTTCCTTTCCACAACTCCATTTTTCTGAGGGGTCCACGGTGCAGATAATTGTCTCTTTATCCCATGCACTTCACAAAAATAATTAAACTCATGGGAAGTGAATTCACCATCTCTATCTGATCTCATACACTTAATCTTCAGACCTATCTCTATCTCAACCATAGCTTTAAAAATCTTGAACTTCTCTAGAGCTTCATATTTCTCCCTTAAGAAAGTAACCCACATCATCCTAGAATAATCATCAATAAGCAACATGAAATACCTGTAACCTTGTAAACTTCTGATTCTAGCAGGGCCACACAAGTCAGTATGCACAAGCTCCAACAATTCATTTGAACAATGCAGTTTGCTCCAAAATGAAATTCTAGTTTGTTTTCCTAACTGACATTCCTTGTGTATGGAATGTTAAGTCTTGACTTAGGAACTCTTTCCGGACACCTTGATGCAAAATGACCTATCTTATTGCAAGAAAAAAATTTAATAGGAAACTTTCCTTTATACGTACCTTTTCCTCTAGCTTCTCTTTTGACAATAAGTGCTTCAAGATCATTCAATTCTCTCTCTTCTTCTTCAATTTGTCCCATTTCTTCCTCATACTTGAATACCTTTCTAGAAGGACTTTCACCTAGATCATATCTATGCTTATCTCTTTCAGTGGTAGTAGCTTTGAATGCAGATTCTATCTTAAGAAGGGCATCACCAAATTCACTCATCTCAAAAGCAATAAGTTTACCAATCAACATATCTCTAGTTACATTTGTCAGAGTCCAAAGCTCATCAATAGTTGTAGCTTTTATTTTGTATGCATCAGGAAAGGATCTAAGCACTTTAGCAATAATCTCTTATTCATCCAACTGTCCACCAACACATTTGATACCACACACAAGTTCATTCACTCTTTGCATGAAAGTAGTAATATTCTCACCATCACCCATTCTCAATAATTCATATTTCCCTTTCAGACTTTGTAGCTTAGAAATCTTCACATTAGCATCACCTTCATACAAAATTTCCAATTTTTTCTAGATCTCATAAGCAGTCTTCAGATCCATAACATTTGTCATCTCAAAGTCAGTCAAAGCACTCAACAATGATTCCTTAGCCCTGATATTGTATTCAGCATCCCTAATCTCAATCGTAGTAGTAGGACCATTTTGAGGAATAACATGACTATTACTTGTAATGCTCCAGCAGGATTCACCAATGCATCTCAGATGACACTCCATTCGAGTCTTACATAGAGAGAAATTTGTTCCATCAAATATCAGACTATCCTTCTTATATGTCGTCATCCCAAATCACCTCAAGCTATTAAACTTCTTCCAAGGAACCTTCTCTAATACCAATTGTTGGCAACACAAGGGCAAACAACTGAGAGGGGGGGGTGAATCAGTTGTCACAAAATTTTAAACTTATTAAATTTATTAACCCCTATTCTCATATCTGATTAGTAACCATGAAAGCATAAATGAACAACACATCAAAAACACACATAACACCAGTATTTTTGCATGGAAACCTTGTTAGGGGAAAAAACCATGGTGGAGGTTAATCCACAAGTTTATGCTATGTTAAAATTATGGAAAAATGGGGAATGCACATGCATTCAGGCACACTGCCTAGAGCTCAATGCTCAATTACAAAAAGGCTTACTACCCAAGGGAAGACTCAATATCTTACAGTAATATTCAAATTAAATCCATTTGATCTTGAACTGAGAAAATAGCATCCTCTAATTCCTTTATTACAGCTCTGGTTAAGCACATGAACACTTCTTCACTCTTTTTCACTCTTCTTCACTCTTCTTCACACTTTGTTCTTCCTTCAAAAGATTTAGAACATTATTTGCACACACACCCTTGCTCTCTCACATTCAAATGAAGGAACAATCACTTTTATATATCTACAACAAGGAATTACATCGTTACATGTTGGCTTCAACAAAATAATAAAATAAAAACAAAGTGTCGGCCTAAAATAATAAAGATTATTAATGAGAATATACCAAGGTCATCCACAACATAGGGAGGACCCAAAATAATATCCTCAAACACAAAACACCTTCAAAAATTATTCCTCAAAGATCCACAACATGCTACAAACACCATGTCGTCCATGAACATGCAAGAGAAAATCACCGATCGTGAGCACAACGATCAACGTGGATGTGCAACATAGATAGATCATGATCTAGAAACATCCAAAAACACTACAAGAGCATACATAACAACTCAGATTACCAAAATCACATTATCTTCTTCCAGGAACACCAGCTATAGTAATAGAATAACCGTCAGAACATAGAAACTCATAACTTGCTCAAATCTTCATGACCTCTAAAAAATTTGGTGGATAAACTAGATAGACCTAAAAAAAAACCATTTAATCCACAACTTCTCACCATCAACATACTGAACTTTCCATCATACTAATCTTCACTGCTTCACAAACAACCTGCAACATATTTTATTACAATTTTTTCAATATCCTTGACATATACAGTCTTAAAGACATTAATGCTAATACTGTTGACATCAATGACAACCACATATCAACAACATAACCACAACATCTAACAGTTCATGTGCCACGTGATATTGTGGAAGTTTCATTCTTTATTTCTATTAATATATTTTGGTGATTGGATAAGCTATGTTCAAAAGTTTAATAGAATACTGATTCACTTCCTCTGGTGTTTCAAAATTGTTGTCTGAGGCTTGGGTTTCTAGCTTTTTAAAATCCTAATAGCTTGAGGAAGATCTTGGAGTTTGAACACATGGCTGACAAAAGGTTTCCTATTCCTCTAGAAGAAAATTCTACAATTGAATATGAAGAAGATGACTGCATGTTTGACAAAGAAGAATTTAAGGCTTCTCTTGAAGATCTTGATAGAGTTGAAACTGAGAACAAAAGTTTGAAGGAAAGTCTAGGAGAAGCAATTAAATGCATCAAAAAGATGAGAGAAAAAATCAAGAAGTTCAGAGAAAGACATAGGGAATTCCATGCATAGTTGAATCAAGCAAATGAAGAAATCACCGAACTGATCAAAGTGCACATGGAATAAAATGGAAGGATTGAGGAATTTTTGAATGCATTGGTACAAAAAAAGACTGAAGAATGATCAAGACTTGAACAAGAAGTGGTGAATCTCATATCAAAACTAGAAAAGGCAAGAATACTTGAGGAAAAATTCAAAACAAGTTCCACAATGCTCAATGAAATAATATTAGGATAGAAACCATCTAAGGACAAAGGTGGTTTGGGACTTGAAGAAGGACAAATTTCAAAGGAAAATTAGACATCGAATAAGGTTGACAATCAAAAGAAGATTCAAGGCAATGGGAGACAATTCAAAAATTGAAGAAGCAATGCTAGAAGACCTCTTATCAGATAACCAAATGCTCAAAGGTACCCATATTTCCATGGTATTTGTTTTTTATGCAATAAATTTGGACACAAGGCAATATAATGTAGAAGTAGAATGAAAAAAAAAATTGCATCCTTCTCTAGACAATGTTTTTCATGCAAGAAATTTGGACATAGATTTGTTGAATGCATAATTCAGATGATGAATAGATATAATACTGGGAGAATGGCTCAATATTTTAGTGGTTATTTTTATACATGCAATGTATTTGGGCATAAGGATAACTTATGCAGATCAAGAATGAATAGAAGTTAGTTTGGTTAGAGAAATGGTGTATGCTACTTTTGCTACAAGCTTGGGCACATTTAAAGATTAAGTAGAAGGTTGGAGAATATTAGTTGTTAAGTTGAAAATGGAGGAGAATGGTCTCTTTTATAAAAAACCATTTGAATGGATGGCCGAGATCAATCCTCTAGAAGGATTCCAATATTGATGGATGAAAATATTAGTTCAAATATTAGTTAGGGTAAGATGGGGTATTAGCTCAGGTATTAGCTCTATACCTGCAAATTGTAAGAAGAAGGTTGGAGAATATTAGATGTTAAGTTGAAAATGGAGGAGAATGGTATCTTTTATAGACAAACATTCAAATAGACAGTCAAGATCAATCCTCTAGAAGGATTTCAAGATCGAAGGATGAAAATATTAGTTAGGGTAAGATGGGGTTAGATTATTCCTAGCTTAGAATGAGTGACAGCCAGCACTTCTAAGCTATAAAACCACACCTAAAAAAGAGAATACAATGAAAGAATAAGTAAAATGAAAACATCAAATAATAATACTCCTCGTGCTTGATCTTGAATCACTTCTCTTGCTCTCCTATTTCTCCTTATGTAACTTTTCCCTCAAATTTGTTGTTGAAGTTGTGCAAATACCTACAAATTGTAAGTAGAAGGTTGGAGAATATTAGTTGTTAAGTTGAAAATAGAGGAGAATGGTCTCTTTTATAGACAATCATTCGAACAGATAGTCGATATCAATGTAGTTAGGGTAAAAATATTAGAGAAAATGTATAAACAAATTATAATAAAACCCTAACAAGCACAATAGAGTACAAACTAGCATGAAAATCAGAACAAGAAAGAAAAGCAAACTGATCTCCAAGCTAGATTTGATTTATCTACATTGCTCTTCTCCACCCGCATGAGAATGCAATATTTTGAAGGTTTGATTGTTTATTGCTCAATTTTGCAGCATAACGTTGAGATGAAAGATGATAGAAGAAGATAAATAGATAGATGAGAATATTGAAAGAATTTTGGCAGAGTAAGGATACTAGAATAAGATTTATCTAAATGGCCTATGAAAGGTTAGATTTATAGGCAAGAGATGATATCATTCGATGGTCAAGATTAAAATTCAAATGTGTGATGTGTATGGCTAGGATTAAAATTTGATTTTAGTGTCTATGACACACATTAAGTGGGTTATGACATGAGGCTAAAATTAGGATGCGAGGGAATAAGTGGGATTCTTTCATTTATTTTTGGAGGAAAAGATACCTATGACGCACAATGGATGGGGCTAAAAATAGGATGTGAGTGGGTGTATCTCATTATTTAAATAATAAAATTATTTAAATTATTTGTGCATGCGAAGAGTTGTAGTCATGTGACACATGTTGCAATGTGGTAATAAGTGAGGGATTAAAGAAAATATTTAATTTGAATTATTTTGAGACATGTGAAGGGGAATTAATTAAATAAATGAGATTTATTTAATTAATTGGGAAGTTGATTAAGTGGAATAAATGGGATAATGTAATGGTCTAGGGTAAAATATTACAAGATGTCCTACAAGGTCACATATCAGCTAGGTAATGTTATGACATTGACAATTTTGGGTGTCTACATTTTTCCCCTCTTTGAGATGATCCAGTTTATATCAAGTAACATCATTTCAAAGAAGCTAAGGTATGGAGAGAGAGAGAAAAAAAAGATGATGTCCAAGCCACTTAAGAAAGTGATGAGTAAGATGAATGAAGAAAAGGGATGATAGGAGAATATGATGATGTAAAAGATATGAAGAAATGGGATGATGATATAGGATATGATGATGATGATGCCCCCTCAAGAGGATAGGTGGGTTGGAAAAACACGGATATGCTCTCGAAATGAATGAGATGATAAAGGAGGGATAAGATGAATGATACAAGATAAGAAGTAGATGGAAAAGAAGAATGACACGCTATGCTGCAATAAAGTGAGGAATCATATGTTTGATATAGCACTAGATGTTATGCACCAAGGTATAAAGACCAAGGTGGTGATGTGTCTCGTGCCCTAGCATAATACAACCTTGTCTAGATACAAGATATGAATATTAGTTGGGAGTGATTCGGATTTGATGCAAATGCAAGATAAAAATGATAACACACACCAGCAAGCATGCACAAATGATACAAAAACAAACAAGGTATTACCCCCATCAAGTTGTAAAGAAATGATTAATTGATTGATTGATTGGTTGATGATGATAGTGTTGTCATTGTTGGGAATGATATATCCCTAGATCAACACAAGGATGATTGATTGATTGATTGATTGGGTTTACAACAAGATTAGGATCAAGACCAAAGGATGTGATTGGATAATTTGAAATAATTGATTGACTTGGTTGGTATGGATTAAAGATTGAATTGCATTTGGATTATTGCCTGGAATGATAGAAGATGATTGATTTGAAGATTTGGATGATGATTGATGAATTGAATTGAGGAATTGATTTTCCTAGAATGATTTAAGTTGGAGTGATTTGATTAGAGGATTGATTGTTTGGTAATTTGAAGATTGATTTGAAGGAGTTGAATTGATTTGTTGAATTGATTGGAAGAAGTGATTTGGTTTGATTATTGCTTGGATTTTTGTTGGCTATTTGATTTTTTTGTCTTTTTTCAGGACCTTTTTCCATTTTTTGGATGTTTTGATTTTTTTTGGATTTTTGAATTTTATTTATTT
>CM021100.1:718154137-718234035 GCA_007115665.2 Sequoiadendron giganteum
GAAGAGTCACCCACTGCAATCTGTGAAGTACCACAAGAGGCAAGAGAAGTGACCAATTGCTGAGTGTGAGTCATATGGTGAGAAGCACCAGAGTCTAAAATCCAAGTGGACCCATTGGTCGATGCTCGTGCAGTGAGAGCATGACCCTTCCCTGTGGTGGAAGAAGAAGAAGACGGCGGTGAGGAGATGTGTTGCTACTGCATGGCCTCCTCTAAAGCCTCTAATCATTTCCAACACCTGGAAACTGGATGACCTTGCTTGCCACAGAAACTGCAAGTGTCTCCTGATTTCTCCTTAGTCTTGGAGGAAGACTCACCAGACTTCGAAGATTTCCCATGTTTGGGATTAAATGGTGGTTTGGAATCAGACTTAGGAGGTGGTTTGGAGGAATGCTCACTACCTGCAAAATCTTTCTTGGGCCTCGGTTTCTGCTTCTGTTTCCCCTTCGGTGATTGAGCAACCAATGCTTTGCTTTTTGAACCTGAGAGCATATCCATCTGAGAAAGGTGGGACTGTTCCTGAGACAAACGCTCACAAAATAAATCAAAGGTAGGCATGGTAAAATTGGCACCCAAACCATCCATGGTGGAGTAGAAGGAGGAAGCAAATATCTGAAATGGACCACGAAGCTTTGAAAGAATCAAATAAATGCACTGTGTGTCTGTCTTGTTCTTCCCACAACCCTGTAAAATAGAGCGGATAGTTTTGAACTTGTTCAAAAAGTCCTCAATAGTGGGAAAGGAATCAGGTAACAATGAAGTCAACTCTGCCTCAATCTGTAATGCGCGGAACTCATTAATGGCCCCAAAAAGTGTCTCAAAATTCAGCCACATGGCTCGAGGAGTGAGCAAAGCATCAAGGTGAAACAAAAGACTGTCTGAAACATGCAGGCATATCAAACCCATAGCCTCATCCATCTTGTTCCTGTGCTACATAATCTCAAAAGCACGCTGCAACTAAGGCTGAACCTCATCTAAACAAGACCATAACCCTCGTGACCTGAGTAGCCTCATCATACGAGACTTCCAAGTGTGATAGTTATGTGATGTGAGTAGCTCAACTGAAGAGTCTGCCATGAAACCCTGCACCTGTACCTGCTTGTGTTTTTTATTATTATGTGATCTTTTAGAATAGAAAAAAGATGCAGAAGGGTTTGTATTTTTGAGAGTTTTGGTGTTCTGGTTTTCTGATATAAATGACAGAAAGCAAGAGAAAAAACACCCCCCACAAAAGATAAACCCAAACCCTAGTACAAACTGAGAAGAAGGAAGCAATGCATAAGAAAAAAATACTTCAAGACAAATTCTCATGTACTTGGTGAAAATTCTGATAAAATAGATCACATCACTGAATAGAGCATGTTGAGAGCTTTCCAACACCTATTCAAGTTTGAAAAACGGAGTCCGTTTGCATCTTCTATGACCCCGGAAGTGAAGAAAGAAGACCTCACTTTGACTGGTAAAAAATATCTAGACTGGTAAAAAAATTAAAAATATTTATGTGCCATCAGATTGGTTCCATTCTCAGCTTTCCAATGCATCTTATTGTTCGAAAAATGGAGCTAGGATGCCCAAGTTATGCCCATTTGACAAAAAATGACATAATAGGGGTTGGAGAGAAAAAATTAGCCCTCAAGGGCTTAAAATTTGGCAGCCCCAAGGCACATGGCAGACCAGGGGCAGGCACGCAGGAGGTGGCAGCGCGGCATGGCCGGTGGCGCGAAGGCGGCGCTCGGGTGGAGCAGATCGGGTGGCGGGCCGGCAGGGGCAGCGATGGCCACTTGGCCGCGGCTAGTGGTAGCCACCGGTAGCGATGGCCGGGTGGTGGCCACCATGCAGAGATTTGGCGGCATGGTGGTTGAATACTAGCTGCACAAAATAACCAATGAAAATTGATTTTATTTTTTTTTTAAATTTTTTTTTTGGCATTTTTTTCTCCGTACGGCCCTAGGGCAAAAAAAATTTTGCCTTCCAAATTGAATGTAACCAAAATCGACGATTTGACAGTCGTTTTAGGGGTTTTTGGGCGCTACGAATCCAATGGAACAGTCCATTTGAGCCCAAAGTGAACCCAAAAAATGGAGTATGCTGAATCCACCCAAAGAACTTAAAACCCTAGATTTGCTTCCAATGCAAATTTCTCAAAACAAGAACAAGCAGCTGCAAATCTGAAGCTCTGATACCATGTTGGAGTTGAGAAGATACAACACCACAAAAGCCCAAACGATCTTTGCAAGCAAATAACCTGTTACAAGGAGAAGCAAAGAGAAACAAGAATGGAGATGCTCAAGAATGTGGAGCAAAGTATTCACCTGAAAATGTAAAATGAATAATGATACAAAAGATAGTTTTCAACTACATATAGATGAAAACCCTAAAAAGGAAAACCCTAGGCTTGCACAATAATAATTAATAAAGTAATTAATTATTATGCACCTAATGTTAGCTTAAGTGAAAAAGAGTTAAAAGGAAACTTTACATAATTAAACAAATATTGTTTAATTAATAAAGTAAATGTCCAATTACTCTAACAGTTTTAGTAATATTGTGTTGATATCATTGTGGCTTCTTTTTATTTTTTTAATTTTGATTGTGTAATCTTGTATTCCCCCATGAATATAGGTGTGAAATCTAATGAACCCCAAACATCATCCAACAACTTTGTCACCGGTGAAATACATTCATCTTTATCTTCAATTTGTAAAGGTTCCACATTTGAAGCTAGTATAAATGTTCTAAAAGGACTCTCTATTCATGTTTCATTTTATAAAAATATTTCAAATTTAGGATCATCTTTTATCATGTAAACCTTATTATTGTATGTGTACTTCATTAAATGATGAAGCTTTGAAGGAAATCCTTTCTTCTCATGAATCCATGGTCTACCCAAGATAAGATTATATGAAATATCATGGGGCATAACATGGATGGGAGTTTGCAACACAACCTTTCCAACTGTAATAGGTAACTTATCACACCAATCATTTTTCTTCCCATGTTATCAAAACATTTGATCTACAAATCAATAGGCTGGATTAAAGTTTTGTCTTCTCCAATTTTATCCAAAAGATGAAAACTACAAACATTAGGCCTTGCACCATTGTCAATAAGGGTACGCCTAATCCCAACCTTATTAATAATAGCCATTATCATCAAAGCATCATTTTGGTTTTGTGTGTCTAAAGGGGGTGACTCATTTTCATGAAAGACAATATCCAAATTAGTTGAATTCATACTCTCAAGAAAAGCTACCGCATTATTTGGTCGAGCACTAGGAGGGACAACAACTTTTTTTCAAAGAATTTTGAAGCATGTCATGGTAAAGGAGATGTTTGAATCAAATCCCACAGAGAAATCTTAGCAAGAGTGTTACGAAGTTGTTTAAAAAGATATATTATTTACCACTACGTTGTGGAATGTTGTGTGTAGGTGGGAGATATGGTTGAGGCAATAGAATGGATGTTTTCATTTATTTTGGTTGTTTATTATTTCTAGTGTTATGTGTGTGAGAAACTATGTGATAACTTGGTTGTTGTGATACATGATTACTAGTAAGTTGTTTTGCAAAGATAGGATATGGCCATGAGGTTTAGGAGGTCCTATAATGAGAGGTGATTTAGGAGGTCCAATAATTACAGGAGTTTTAGGAGGTCTAAAAGAAGTTTTAGGAGGTCCAATAATCAAAGGAGATCTAATAGTCAATTGTGTGTTCATAACCTCGACTGATTTAACTTGATGGTCTTCTATCGAGGGGGAATCTAATGCCACCTTAGCATCTTCATCTATGCAATCCATAAATATATAAATGAATTCATCCTCTTTTCTAGCAATATCTTCCCAAGTAGGAGAAGTAGATGGAGAGAAACAAATAAGATTCTCATGATGCTTAATGGTTGATCTTCTGACACCAAGATACCTTCTTTACAAATAAGAGAGATGTTAAGAGAAGAACAAGCATGATTGTCATGATTGCATTCTCTTTTACCAAGCTAACCTCACACATAGGAGAGATAGTAGGAGAGGGGTCAATGAAAAACAACAAAAGAGGGGAAATAAACTCATTGTGACATTCTTCTATCAAAAATTCCTTGAAATTCTTAACAAGATCAGACAATAGAACATGCATAATGACAAAAAAATATTTTTTGCAATGAGAAAATTGTGTTATGTCCTATGGATCAAGCTAGCAATGTTTTTAGAAAAACAAACAATTACAGAATTGATATGCAAAAACTAATACTAGATCTAGGTAGAGACCAAAGACAAATTTTTCCATAGTAATTTTGAGATCAATTCAATTGGACAAGGATGCTCAGGGCGCCTATGTCCTATATAGGGTTTTGAAATTTTCAAAATTGCACTATGTACTATACTGTTTAAGGATCTTAATTCTATGTACTTTAACACAAAAATAGCATATATGAAATGTCATAGGAAAAAACATATTATAGTAATAGACTGAGAAGGACACTATATACCTTCGGTATAAATTTGAGCCTGATTTCTTAGGGTGTTTCCTCCAAGGGCGCCACTATCCTAGTAGGTATTTTTTAGATCTATTTTTTTAGTCCTCTAATTTTAGATCTAAACTTTGGTTTCTTGTCTGCAAACTCATCGGACAGTGAATATCTTTCAAAAATTTAGCCACCACTTGTAGCGGAGTCGGCTGAGGCTTGGGGTTTGCATTCCTCGAGATCACAAGTTTGACTCTGCTTCGTAGTGGGCAAGATGTGGGTCAATAAATAGTGTGCCAGTTCCTGCTCCGCTGACTCAGGTTATAGGAATGGACTTTGCCACAAACATTTTTAGCCACCACTTGTAGCGGAGTTCGCTGGGACTTGGGGTTTGCATTCCTCGAGGTCACAGGTTTGACTTCGCTTCGTAGTGGGCAAGGTATGGGTCAGTAAATCGTGTGCCAGTTTTTGCTCCACTGACCCAGGGTATAGGAATGGACTTTGGCACAAATATTTTGTATATAAACCACTCTGGATGCTACTTTGTTGCAATCTCTAAACAAACATCTGAGGAGAGCGTGTTGCTCTCCCCAGCTGCAATGAAGATTCTTTCATGGAATGTCAGGGGTGTCAATGCCCCTGACAAGAAGGCTCAGATCAAGTAGAAATTGGATGCTTCTGGAGCGGATATAATTGTCTTACAAGAAACTAAAACATCAGAGGCAACGTATGGTTCATCAATTCAAAAATAGAATTCCTGGAAGTCTATGCACTCGCCAATGCATGGGGCCTTGGGTGGGCTACTAACTCAGTGGAATCCAAGAATAGTGGTTGTTGAGTTGATTCAGAATGAGAAGCATTGGAAATTGGTCAAAGTCATTCATTTTGAGCATTTATTTTGGCTAGTTAATGTCTATGTTCCAACAGCTATAGGAGACAAAAAGCAATTGTGGGATAGGCTAATTGATTTGTTGGACACGTTTTTAGACAAGAAAGTGGTGCTAGCTGGGGATTTTAATGCGATCACTGACTTGAAATAGAAAAGAGGAGGTATCCTTCCACCCCAGAAGGTGATGGATGATTTTTCTTCTTTCATTAAAGATAATATGTTAATAGATGTTATTCCACAAAATGGTAGCTTCACGTGGACAAATAAAAGGAAAGGATTTTTCCAGATTGCGGAAAGATTAGATAGGTTTTCTAGCAACTTCAAATTGGTTGTTTGGTACGTAGCCTCTCTCTTCCCAGATTCTCCCCTTAGTAGGCTCAAATCATTTTGCATTAGATTTAAGCATTGAATGTGGGGTACAAATGGGCAAAGGTAAATCTTCTTTTAAATTTCAGAGGATGTGTTTTCATCATCAAAAAATCTTAGGTTTATTAAGGAAATGGTAGATAGGTGCACCTTTTGTAAGGGGATCGAGGATGTTTCAGTTGAGTAAAAATATATGTCACATCAGGAAGCAGTGCATTTTATGGAATAAAAGTGTGCTTAAGAATATCTTCCAAGAGAAAGATCGGGTCTACAAGCAGTTGACTGAGATCAATAATCAAATAATTTAGTATGGGTTAGATGATAATACTTATGAGCTTCAAAAAATGCTGCAGGCAGAATGGGAAGATTTGCTAGAAAGAGAAGAAATTTATTGGCGAGAAAAGTCACGAGAGGTGTGGCTGAGAGAAGGGGACAAGAACACAAAATTATTCCATGCTTCAATGCAGTAAAGAAGTCCTTGAACTCTATGTTTTCCATTGAATCTGCGCTATCAGGAGAAGTATTGACAAAGGAAGAGGATATTCAAAGGGAAGGAGTTAGGATTTTTTCTAATTTGTTGTCGGCTCCTATGCACGAGTCAGCTTCGGTATCTAAGGATGTTGAGGAGTTGCTTGAGAACATTCATGCATTTATACTTCAAGAGGATAATTATCAATTGATGAAACCCTTTACACTTGAGGAAGTCAAGAAGGTTGTTTTTTCCCTTCCACCTGATAAAGCGCCTGGCCCAGATGGCTTTACTAGGCTATTTTATCATAAATGTTGGGACTTTGTAGGTTTTGATGTTTTCTTAGCAAAAGAAGAGTCTAGGAAGTTAGGGACAGTGCTCAAAAAATTTAATTCAACTCATATTGTTGTTATCCCTAAAGTAAACGATCCTAAAACATTTACAAACTTCAGGCCCATATCTTTGTGCAGTACTATATATAAAATTTTCACAAAAGCCATTTATCTCAGATTGCAATCTTTTATACCGAGAATAATATCTTAGGAATAAGGTGGATTTGTCCCAGGTAAAGAGACCCCGAAGGGGGAAATTATAGCTCATGAAGTGCTTCATTCAATTAAAGAAAATGCTTTGCCTTCTTTTGTGATCAAGCTTGACATGATGAAGGCGTATGATAGGGTTGATTGGGAATTCTTGCTACAAGTTTTGAATAAGTTTGGTTTCTCATTGAAAAGGTGTAAGTGGATTCGTTCTTGTTTGTCTGGAGCTAACTTTTATGTGTTGATAAATGGATCTCCAGTAGGTTTCTTTAGTTCTTCTCAGGGAGTGAGGTAGGGAGACCCACTCTCCCCTTTTCTTTTCATTATCATGGTTGAAGCTTTAAGTAGATCGATTATAAAAGTGCATGAGCAGGGGTATTGGTAGGGGATTAGCATTCCAAACACCTCAATTTAGGTCATGCATTCTTTATTTGTAGATGATACCTTTTTTTTTGCTAAGTCTTCTCTAACGGAGGAAAAGCAAGTGAAACAGGTTCTTGACAAATACACTTGCTTTGGGTCAAAAGATAAATGCTTCTAAATCAAAAATCTATTTTTTAATACTTCCACATCTCTTACTAGCCAACTAGTAAGATTGATGGGTTTCCAAGAAGCAGAGCTACCAAGTGCCTACCTAGGCATTCCTTTCTTTTCAGGGGTAGCAAAAGGTTCTTCACTGGCAAAAGATTATAGTTAGAATAAAAGCTAGAATTTCAGCTTGGAAGGCAAGGTGGCTATCCTTTTCTGGTCGAATTTTGTTGGTAAAATCAGTCTTACTTGCCATCCCGAATTACTTTATGGAAATTCTGAAGGCTCCAAAAGGTATTGTGCAGAAAATTGAGAAGCTCATAAATAATTTCCTATGGAAGGGAAATATGGATGAAATAAGGAATATTCCTTTGATATCATTGGAAAATTTGTGTGCAAACAAAAGCAATGGAGGTGTTGGTATGCTTAATCTGTCTGCAAGAAATCTAGCATTGGGAACCAAATTAGTTTGGCACGTGTACCAAAAGCCAAGTTTGAGATGGTGCTCTATCATGCAAGGGAAATATTTGGATAGTGGAAATCCGAATAGATTTTTAACAATTTCAAATCCTCTGGAGGGTAGTGATGTGGAACTTCTTGGTAACATGTAGGGAGGTAATACTTCTGCATTTGAATTGGGAGATTCATAATGGGTAGAGTGTGCATTTCTAGTAGGATTCTTGGAATGGATTCCCACCCCTATCTTCAATTAATGGTTTAACCCGAGTGCAGCAGGTGTTATTTACTTTATGGGGGAGTCAGGTAAAGGATTATGTAGAAAGTGTTGATCCTCTTACTAGGATAGTAGAATGGAAACATGTATCCTCCCTACTCATAACATCCAATCAGAAAAGTTTTCTTTTGAATCAGCTCAAGGAGAGGGTTGTGGTATTTTCAGGTGGTCCAGACATAATAATTTGGGTGCCTTCCATGGATAGGAATTACACAGTTAAACAAAGTTATAAGTCCCTAACATTTTCAAGAGCTCATTGTCGGCATAGAGCGTATGCTTTTTGCTGGAATCCCATGGTTTTTCTTAAGGTGGATAGCTTTACATGGTTAGCTCTTCGTAAGAGACTATTAACAAGTGATAGTCTATGTAAATTAGGCTTAGTTGATCTATTCAAGTGTGTTCTCTGTCAAGCAACTAATGAAATTGTTGATCATTTGTTCCTAGAATGTTCCTGGGCTCAAGAGTGTTGGCCATTTGTCAAAACGAAGTTAAATGTTTCTTTTCCATTGCCTAATACTCTATGGGATTTATTTACTGCCTGGCCCATCTTATATAAGTCCTTTTTTCTTGTATTTGGAGGGTAGTCCCTGCTCTTGTAGTTTGGAATTTTTGGTGGGAAAGGAATAAAAGAATATTTAGGAATCAAAACCAATTAGTCTGTCAAGTAATGAGCACAATTGAGCAAGCAATCTCAGAGGTTGTAATGGCATATGTTCAAAGGAATAAGTTTTTCTCCTCAGTGTTTTCAAATTGGGATAATTGGGTTCTTCAACATTGGTCAGCATTATATCTTCCTTTCAAAGGGTCTCAGTAGTTAGCCTGTCAGCTCAGGATTGACAGAAGTAAAATTACATGGCAGCCTCCTTCAAAGGGATTTC
This sequence comes from Sequoiadendron giganteum, assembly GCA_007115665.2. Lineage (NCBI taxonomy): Eukaryota > Viridiplantae > Streptophyta > Pinopsida > Cupressales > Cupressaceae > Sequoiadendron > Sequoiadendron giganteum. Next base: position 718,162,993 of record CM021100.1, read on the forward strand.
TTGAGCTTAATTTTGATGGGTCTTCAAGGGGCAATCCAGGTGTGTCGAGAGCTGGTATAGTTGTCATAGATTGGGAAGGCTCACTTTTAGCGTCCAAGGTAGTGTATATAGCAAATTGTACTAATAATATGGTAGAAATTCTAGCTTTGCTACATGGTCTGTATGTTTCTAAGTCTATGGACATTCATAGGCTGCATATAGAGGGGGATTCTCTGTTAGTAATTAATTCCTACAAAGAAAGGTTGATTCACAATTGGAAGCTTAAGTATATCTTATCTAAATCTTGACATATCATAGATACCTTTGAGGAAGTTTTTATAACGCACTCTTATAGCGAAGGTAACAAGTTGGCGGACACAGTGGCTAACTTGGCCTGTGATGGTGAGAATTTTGAGCTTATTGGGCATGAGATGCTTTTCATTAAACTTCCTCAATTGGTAGCATTTTCTAAAGGAGAAGGTGTTTTTAGTAACCCTTAAGGTTCTTGTTTGAGGAGCAAGCTCAGTGTTGGCACTTCAGAATGAAATAAAGTAGGTCGAGGCAACGTGTCAAGCAATCGGATCCCGACAAAAGGAAAGAGAAGTGTCTAGAAGGGAAGCTCTGATAGGATACCACGTGGTGGCAGCCAGAAAGTTACGAGTGGTGTCAAAACAAAGGGCGAACAAAAATAACAGATGCCTGAAAAATCACCACACATAAAGCTCCCACCAAAGGTAATGGTGGTGTGGGACCCAATCGATCAAAAAGAAGGTCATGGCGATGTGTCAAGCAATTGGAGCCTGGAAAAAGGAAAGAGAAGCATCTCGAAGGGAAGCTTCGTTTGGTCGCCACATGGAGGCAGTCGAAAAAGTTGCAAGCGTTTTAGTAACCCTTAAAGTTCTTGTTTGAGGAGAAAGCTCAGCGTTGGCTAGATTAAGTGTCATTGTTAGTTGAGATGGTGACAACTAGGATGTGAGTTGTAAAGGGATTGTAGGCCTCACTGGCTTGCCAACAAGGATGTGAGCTATGTGCTATGGTGAGCTAATCATGTCAGGGGGCAGTATGTGTAATGATGAAGGGTGCATCATCAGGTGTCGAAGGTTGTGTAAGCTGCATTACGAAATGTGGTTACGGTAGTTGAGTAATAATTTTTTCAGTTTGTCCAATCAAGTCTCCATTAATGCAGGCAATACGAATAATGATTAAAGCCTTTCGTTATTTGGGTTCCGGTGGAGGTGACAGGCTTACATCAAGCCTCGAATACAGTAGTTGCATCCGTCATTGAACAAGTGTTGGCACTTCAGAATGCGAGAAAGCAAGTTGAGGCGACATGTTAAGAAACCGAAGCTCGACAAAAGGAAAGCAAAGCATCTCAAAGGGAAGCTCTATTTGGATGCCATATGGCGGTAACCAAAAATTTTGTGAGCGGTATCAAAGAAAAAGGTGAACAAAAATAAGGTATGCCCGAATGATCACCACGTGGAAAGTTCCCGACAAAGGTAATATGGTTCGTGTGGAAGGCCGTGTGGTTCACTAGTGCATGGGGTTACCCATGGGAATCAGCCAACGTCAAAGTGGGGGGTATTGAGCCAAAAGCAATTGGATTGTCTGGGTTGGTTGCTGGTAGTGAAGTGGGGTCGTTAGTTCGCTTGTGGCAAGGTTGGGGTCCTACAAATTTGAACGTTCAGAGTGCAAATCAAGGGTTCAAGGCTTGGGGATGGACTGAACATCCATTTCCAGCTGCATGAGCTTCTCTAGAAGAAGGACAATGGTCTAGTGTTCGTGGGTGACCTGTTCAGCATGTGCCTCTAGCAAAACTTGACCAATCGTGTCAAGAAATTGTTGAAGATGTTCCTATGGAACGTGACAGCCAAGCTGGTGGTAGTTTAGAGGCATAGGGAGAGAACTCGGTTTAGGTGGCCTCCATGGAAGAGTAATACAAGAGGGTCATAGTTTCTAGTTTTTTGGTTGAATGTAAATCGTATGTATGTAGGTTTTAAAAGTACAAGATATGCACAGTAGTGCGTATGTTTATAAGTTGGTTTTTGCACAGTAGTGCAAATGTTTTTAAGTTGGTTTTTTTATGGGTATGGGTTGAAAATTAGAGATGGAATGGTCTCATGATATCCTATAGTTGGGCATGGAACAGTTAAATTTGAGATATCAAGTTCTCAAATCATCCTATTACTATGTAATTTTTTGCTGAATATATATATATATATATGGGCTCAAAGCCTTTGCTTAAAATAAAAATAAAAATGTTTGAACAATAAATGACAATTGTAGATGTAATTTTCAGATCTAAGATGCAAAAATTAATTGATTCTAATATTCCAAATCTGAAAATGATGATATGAATATGCTTTTTCAAAGAAAATAATGCAATTTTTCACTTTTAGATATATGCAAGATACCTAAATTCATGCGATGACACTTTTTATTTTATTTTTTCAAATGCATGCAATGACCTAATACATATTTATGAATATATTTTGAATGTAGATATGAGCTAAAATGATTGAAATAAACCCTATTGAAACCTATGATGCAATATGATATGTAATTTTTAAAAAATTTATGTCTTTTATGATGCAAAAATGAATGCCTAAATGAAAAATGCAATGCAAAACCTAGATATAGGATGAATTGCTTCAAATTTTATAAGGTATATAATGTTAACATGTCGGGTTCACCAATATGAAACATAGAAAAAGTGAAACCCTAGGATTTGACACGTTTTCAAATGGTTCATTAGAGATTTGATGGTAGTGGTGGTTTGATTGGATTTTTTCAAGGGTTGATTGACTCACTTATCAAGTTGTAATTCAGCCACATACCTTGTTCAAATTCAATCAAACCCCCACTACCATAAAATATCTAATGAACCATTTGAAAAAGTGTCAAATCCCAAGAGTAAAATCTTAGGGTTTCACTTTTTCAATTTTTCATCATGATATGGAGCCTCTCTTGACAACATAGTCCATATCTTGTAAAATTATAAATCACATCTATCTCTAACTGATAGAATGACCCTTAACTATATTATTGCTCAAAATCCCACTAATTAATTTCCTCAACACCTTAAGGACAATACACTTGCAATTTCATTTTTTTAAGGCATATATGGATTTTTCTTCTATTAGCCTATACCATTGTTCCTACAAAACCTTATGAACTCTATAGATATCAAGTTAAATTTAAAATGATTTTATTTCTTATATTTTAAATGTTCAAAAAATTTAAATCCAATGAACAATATTTAATCCCCTTAACAAGATCCTTGGACTTCAAGGCCCTGATACCTTTTTCACTAACATGATTTATTCTTTTGTGCCATAATTTAAAATTTATCACAATAGCAATAGCTTAAAAAAAATTATTGGTAAAATATGGAAAATCTTGAAATTTTCCAAGACCCAAAATCTGAGGTATCTCCTACAAGAAACCATGAAATTTATCCTTGCCAAAAATTTATGTGTCACCATGGTGAAACCTTGATTATTGTTCCACTTAACTTGATTTCTTATGATGATGATATCTTCAAGATTCCCTTCCAATTATCTTAGCAACATCTTATATTTTTGTTCCCAAAATTATGATTATCATTGTTGTGGAAAAGGCTTGGGGTTTCCTCAAGTTTCCAAGTGTATCCATGGGATCTCCCTTTGAAGGAATTATTTGGGGGACACTTGACTCATGTATCTCATCACTAAAATTTCCAAGAGTTATAAATTTCTCATGTATACTCCAAATCGAGTGGTATGTTTTTTATTACATTTTTTTCAAGAAAAAATCGAACATGAAATTATTTTTCTCTCTATGAGAGGTATCACCATGGTGGTAGCTTCTCTCTTTGTCTATAATAATTAATAACCCCTAATATCCAAGATTTAATTGTGGTGACACTTTGAGGAAAAACTTTAGCTCCAAACGCTAAGGTACCATAGGGTGATGGCTTGAGACATCCTTAGCGAAACATTTTTTCTCCTTACCAAGTCATCATCTGGGCGGCAGCTTGAGTCCTTCCCAAGATGACTCGAGTCTCCTTTCTTTCCAAGGTGTGGCCAAGGTCTACAAATTTTTTTGGTCTCCATTCCTTCTAATATATCAACATGGTAATAGCTTGAGGCATCCCTTGAACAAAAAAATCCTTACCAAGGCATCACTTGAAAATATTTTTCCATTAGCTTTCCTTTTAGCAATATATTATGCTAGAAACATTGTGGATGCATCTTGAACTATAGAGGAAATGCATCCACCACACATAGTACGAGGGTTAAGTTTGAACAAGGTATCTCCTTGAAAATGTATTTTCATTGGCTTTCCTTTAAGTGAGTTATTACACTAGCAATATTGTGGAGACATCCAAAACTATAAAGGAAATGATCACATACTCCAATTATAGAAGCATAGGTGCTTAGATGGAATAAGTTCATCTACTGCACCATTACTAATGCATGGCTCCCATGTACCTCTCCTTATTATCACATATTAGTACAAGTTGATATGGGTATGGACATCTATCAAAGCATACAGAAAGAGGAAATTCATCAAATGAAAAGGAAGGGTCATTTTAACTTCCCTAGGAGACATGTATGTGAAATGTGGAAGCATTGGGGAGGAATAATTATAGGGACAAAATCCCTAAAATAATTCTATCTACTACACCATTACTAAGGCATGGCTCACATACCCCTCTCCTTATTATCACATATTTAGTACAAGTTGATATGGGTATGGACATCCATCAAAGCATACAAAAAGAGGAAATTCATCAAATAAAAAAAATGTGTCATTTCAAATTCATCAAATGAAAGAAAAATAAATCCATGTATTGCACCATTACTAACACATGGATCCCATACCTTGTTGGAAAAAGCAAATTGTTGGAAGTTTTGGCAAGTCTATCATTTGATGATGTAGGTTGGCAAAATGAGCATGAGTTGCATAATATTGCTTGATCCAATGTTGTCATTGATGTCAACATTGTTATGATCATCCTAGTATGATTTGGAAGTGTTACTGAAGATATGTGTACAGTATCATTTGGTTTGATAAATATGGTTATACGGGATATTAAATAAGTGCTTCTACTGACTATTTTGTGGTTCAACGCGTTAGCTTTTGGGTCCGCACTCCACCACACTAAGTGATCCCACTCTACATTTATAGCCATAGTTTGAATTCTATCATATTCAAGTAAAATCAATATTTTGTGATGTTTTGTGAAATATGTTGGAAGTTATGTATGACAGAGCCTAGCTCTATGTATCACAGTTAATTTCTCTCTATAACATGTATGTGTGGGAGATTCTTCTTTCCTCTATAGATAATTATTTTGTGCTACAGTTCTAAATATAAACTCACTAATGTCAACTAAGCATGAATCTGAAGAAATATCAAGTCTTAAAGTCACATGTATGGAGAAGTGTATGTATGATTGAAATTTTTGTGATTAGGTCCAATTCTTGGCCGACCTAATACTTGATATGTGTTGTGAGGATTAAATATATATTGAGAATGTTTGTAGGATCTATTTTAGGTCCAAGCTGACCTAAATTAAGTATTGCATGTTTGGTCTAAGCACAAAGAAGTTTTTGAATCATGTGTGGAGTCAACAAAGCTATTTTTGAATTATTTTTGGTTACATCTAATTAGGCCGACCTAATTGATGTATGTGGATGTAATTAGGTATATATATGCAAGACAGTTTTGAGTTGTGATGATGGATGAGAGAGTATAAGTGGCACATCAGGTGTGGGAGGTCTCATATTATGCGAACATGAGAATTTAGAGGTGTGAGATCATAAAAAGAGGAGAATTATTGAGCGACTACTAGGTAGAGTAGTATTTTATATTCAAAGCTTCAAAGGAACTGAGTTCAACACAAGGAAGGTGCACTTTGTATCAATTCACATTTTGGCTAAGTAGCCATATTTTTTTGTATCTAATTCTGGCTATGAGCCTTATAAGGATAGTGCATCCTGGCAGTGAGCCCCTGTAATATATATATATCCGGATATAATATATTGTGAGCTAATCCTCACCGTGGTTTTTCCCTTTTTGGGTTTTTCACATAAAAATATTGGTGTTCATGTTGGCAACACAAGGCTAGACAACTGAGAGGGGGGGTGAATCAGTTGTCACATAATTTCAAACTTATTAAATTTATTAACCTCTATTCTCAGATCTGATTAATAACCATGAAAGCATAAATCAACAACACATCAAAAACACACATAACACCAAGATTTTTGCATGGAAACCCTGTTAGGGGAAAAACCACAGTGGAGATTAATCCATAAGTTTATACTTTGTTAAAAGTATGGAAAAATGGGGAATGCACATGCATTCAAGCACACTGCCTAGAGCTCACTACTCAATTACAAAAAGGCTTACTGCCCAAGGGAATACTCACTATCTTATACTAATATTTAGATTAAATCCATCTGAAGGATCTTGAACTGAGAAAATGGCATCTTCTAATGCCTAATTACAGTTTTGGTTAAGCACAAAACACTTCTTCACTCTTCTTCTCACTTTTTTCTACATTCAAAATATTTAAAACATTATTCATGCACACACCCTTGCTCACTCACATTCAAATGAAGAAACAATCGCTTATATATATCCACAACAAGGAATTACATTGTTACATGTCGACTTCAACAAAATAATAAAATAAATACAGATTGTCGACCCAAAATAATAAATATTATTAATGTGAATCTACCAATGCCATCCAAAACATAGTGAAGACCCAAAATAATATCCTTGAACACAAAACACCTTCAAAATTTATTCCTCAAAGATCCACAACACGCTACAAACACCTTGTCGGCCATGAACATGAAAAACATGAACATGCAAGAGAAATTCACCAATTGCAAGCACAATGATCAATGTGGACATGGAACACAAATAGAGCATGATCTAGAAACATCCATGAAAACCACAAGAGAATACGCAACAACTTAGATTACTAGAATCACATTATCTTCTTCCAGGAACACCAGCTATAGTAAAAGAGTAACTGTTGAAACACAAAAACTCATAACTTGCTCAAATATTCATGTGCACCTCTGAAACTTTTGATGGATAAACTAGATACACTTGAAAACAAACCCTTTAATCAACAACTCCTCACCATCAACATATTGAACTTTCCATCATACTGATCTTCACTGCTTCACAGACAACCTGCAACATATTTTATTACATTTTTCTCAATATCCTCGACATATACTGTCTTAAAGACATTAATGCTAATAGTGTTGACATCAATGACAACAACATGTCAGCAATATAACCAAAAAATCCAACAATATTCCTCTTTGGAATTGATGGCAACACATGATGTGAAAAGCACCATCAACGCAACTAACTTCAACACTTACTCCCCCTTATGTCCTGACTCTTTTCTCCTAAGATAATTCCCAATTTTTCACATTGCTCTTCTCCCCCTTTGAAATCAATGGAAAAGGTACACACAAGCTCTGAACAATATATTTGAATCATCTGACTACTTCCCCTATGTAGCATCCACCACAACATCAATATGAATCAAGATATGACTGTGAAATGCACAGACTGATGCAAGACAATGCATCTTAGTTTTGATTAGGAGGGGTAATCACCCCTAAATTCCCTCTGAGATACTCAAAATTATCCTTAGGAAATGGCTTGGTAAATATGTACGCAATCTATTCCTTAGTAGGAACATACTCCAATCTAACTTCCTTTTCATTCACCTTCTCTCTCAAAAAGTGAAAATTGATAGATATATGCTTGGTCTTTGAATGCAGTATCGGATTCTTGGAAATGTTAATTGCACTTGAATTATCACATAATATATAAATAGGCTCATCATACATAACTCCGATATCTTTCAACATCTGCTTCATCCAAAAGAATTGAGTACAATTGTTAGTAGCAGCAATGTATTTTGCCTCTGTAGTAGACAAAGAAATGGCATTTTTGTTTTTACTTAACCATGAAATTAGCTTCTTTCCCAAGAAAAATGCACCACCACTAGTACTTTCTTGTCATTCACATCTCATGACCAATCAGCATCAGTAAATCCACTCAAAGTAAGATCATCATCTTTAGGATACCACTGGCCAAAATCAATTGTTCCCTTCAAGTATCTGAAAATTATCTTCACAACAGTCACATGAGATTCCTTAGGATCGGCTTGAAATCTTACAACAATACATACAAAATTCATGATGTCGGGTCTAGTTTGAGTCAAATAAAGCAATCCACAAATCATTGATATGTATCTAGTTTGATTTTCCTTCGGATAATCATCATCTGTTGTCAACTTACATCTAGTCACCATGGGTGTGCTGCCTGGCTTTGAATCTTTCATACCAAATTTCTTTAGCAATTCTTTCACATACTTGGACTGAGATATAAAGATCCCTTTATCTAACTGAGTAATTTGCAATCCCAAAAATAATTTCATCTCTCCAATCATTGACATCTCAGACTCATTTTGTATCTCATCAACAAACTTCATGCACAAACCATCATCTCCTCCAAAAATGATATCAACAAAGACCTCCACAATCAAATATTTATCATCATCAATCTTGAAATATAGATTACTATCAACAACACCTTTGTTAAATCCAAGCTTCAGTAAATACTTTTCCAATCTGGCATACCAAGCTTAGGGGCTTTCTTGAGTCCATACAATGCTTTCTTCAACCGAAAAACAATATCTCCCTGATCAGTCAATTGAAATAAATTAGGTTCCTCAATGTACACCTCTTCTTCCAATTCGCCATTTAAAAATGTTGACTTGACATCCATCTGATAAACCTTGTAGTTTTTGTAAGAAGCATAAGCAAGAAACAATCTCACGGCTTCAATTCTAGCAACAGGGGCAAAAGTCTCTTCAAAGTCAATTCCTTCCTTCTAAGAATATCCTTTACAGACCATTCTTGCTAAGTTGTTTTTGATAACTTCACCTTGCTCATTTAGTTTATTTTGAAAGACCCATTTAGTTCCAATTACATTTTTGTCCTTAGGTCTAGGAACAAGAATCCATGTATTATTCTTCTCAATTTTTTGTAGTTCTTCTTTCATTGCTTCAATCCAATGTTCATCTTTTCATGCTTCACTTACATTACTGGGCTCAGTCTTTGATATCAAACAATATTCTTCTACAATTATTCTCCTAGTTTGGACACCTTTGTTCTTATCACCCATAATCTGATTTTCTGAATGATTTAATCTCACATACCTTGGAGTCTTAGGATTTTCTTGAACTTCAGGCTCTTGTGATCTCTCTTCTTTACTTTCACTAGTTTCTCCTTCCTCTTGATCTTCTTGATTCACCAGAATGATCTAAACTTGATTTGAAGTTTGAATTTTGTTTGTACTATCATTCTGATCATCAGAATCATATCCATAGGTTCTTGATGGTCTAGCAATGTCTTCATCAACCTTAACATTTGTGCTTTCAACCATTTTCCTCAATCTCTTATTATAGCACCGGTAGGCCTTACTCTTAGTAGAATAACCAAGAAAGATTCCTTCATCACTCCTAGCATCAAACTTTCCTATATCTTCATCTCTTATGATATAGAATTTCCCAAAGATTTTGAAATATCTAACAGCAGGCTTATGACCAAACCATAGCTCAAAAGGGGTCTTACCAGTATCACCTTTGATTTGTACCCGATTGAGGATATAAATAGTAGTACTTAGTTTCTCTCCAATAGATATGAGGAACATTTCCTTCCAGCATCATAGTCCTAGCAGTATCTTGAATTATCTTGTTCTTCCTTTCCACAACTCCATTTTTCTGAGGGGTCCACGGTGCAGATAATTGTCTCTTTATCCCATGCACTTCACAAAAATAATTAAACTCATGGGAAGTGAATTCACCATCTCTATCTGATCTCATACACTTAATCTTCAGACCTATCTCTATCTCAACCATAGCTTTAAAAATCTTGAACTTCTCTAGAGCTTCATATTTCTCCCTTAAGAAAGTAACCCACATCATCCTAGAATAATCATCAATAAGCAACATGAAATACCTGTAACCTTGTAAACTTCTGATTCTAGCAGGGCCACACAAGTCAGTATGCACAAGCTCCAACAATTCATTTGAACAATGCAGTTTGCTCCAAAATGAAATTCTAGTTTGTTTTCCTAACTGACATTCCTTGTGTATGGAATGTTAAGTCTTGACTTAGGAACTCTTTCCGGACACCTTGATGCAAAATGACCTATCTTATTGCAAGAAAAAAATTTAATAGGAAACTTTCCTTTATACGTACCTTTTCCTCTAGCTTCTCTTTTGACAATAAGTGCTTCAAGATCATTCAATTCTCTCTCTTCTTCTTCAATTTGTCCCATTTCTTCCTCATACTTGAATACCTTTCTAGAAGGACTTTCACCTAGATCATATCTATGCTTATCTCTTTCAGTGGTAGTAGCTTTGAATGCAGATTCTATCTTAAGAAGGGCATCACCAAATTCACTCATCTCAAAAGCAATAAGTTTACCAATCAACATATCTCTAGTTACATTTGTCAGAGTCCAAAGCTCATCAATAGTTGTAGCTTTTATTTTGTATGCATCAGGAAAGGATCTAAGCACTTTAGCAATAATCTCTTATTCATCCAACTGTCCACCAACACATTTGATACCACACACAAGTTCATTCACTCTTTGCATGAAAGTAGTAATATTCTCACCATCACCCATTCTCAATAATTCATATTTCCCTTTCAGACTTTGTAGCTTAGAAATCTTCACATTAGCATCACCTTCATACAAAATTTCCAATTTTTTCTAGATCTCATAAGCAGTCTTCAGATCCATAACATTTGTCATCTCAAAGTCAGTCAAAGCACTCAACAATGATTCCTTAGCCCTGATATTGTATTCAGCATCCCTAATCTCAATCGTAGTAGTAGGACCATTTTGAGGAATAACATGACTATTACTTGTAATGCTCCAGCAGGATTCACCAATGCATCTCAGATGACACTCCATTCGAGTCTTACATAGAGAGAAATTTGTTCCATCAAATATCAGACTATCCTTCTTATATGTCGTCATCCCAAATCACCTCAAGCTATTAAACTTCTTCCAAGGAACCTTCTCTAATACCAATTGTTGGCAACACAAGGGCAAACAACTGAGAGGGGGGGGTGAATCAGTTGTCACAAAATTTTAAACTTATTAAATTTATTAACCCCTATTCTCATATCTGATTAGTAACCATGAAAGCATAAATGAACAACACATCAAAAACACACATAACACCAGTATTTTTGCATGGAAACCTTGTTAGGGGAAAAAACCATGGTGGAGGTTAATCCACAAGTTTATGCTATGTTAAAATTATGGAAAAATGGGGAATGCACATGCATTCAGGCACACTGCCTAGAGCTCAATGCTCAATTACAAAAAGGCTTACTACCCAAGGGAAGACTCAATATCTTACAGTAATATTCAAATTAAATCCATTTGATCTTGAACTGAGAAAATAGCATCCTCTAATTCCTTTATTACAGCTCTGGTTAAGCACATGAACACTTCTTCACTCTTTTTCACTCTTCTTCACTCTTCTTCACACTTTGTTCTTCCTTCAAAAGATTTAGAACATTATTTGCACACACACCCTTGCTCTCTCACATTCAAATGAAGGAACAATCACTTTTATATATCTACAACAAGGAATTACATCGTTACATGTTGGCTTCAACAAAATAATAAAATAAAAACAAAGTGTCGGCCTAAAATAATAAAGATTATTAATGAGAATATACCAAGGTCATCCACAACATAGGGAGGACCCAAAATAATATCCTCAAACACAAAACACCTTCAAAAATTATTCCTCAAAGATCCACAACATGCTACAAACACCATGTCGTCCATGAACATGCAAGAGAAAATCACCGATCGTGAGCACAACGATCAACGTGGATGTGCAACATAGATAGATCATGATCTAGAAACATCCAAAAACACTACAAGAGCATACATAACAACTCAGATTACCAAAATCACATTATCTTCTTCCAGGAACACCAGCTATAGTAATAGAATAACCGTCAGAACATAGAAACTCATAACTTGCTCAAATCTTCATGACCTCTAAAAAATTTGGTGGATAAACTAGATAGACCTAAAAAAAAACCATTTAATCCACAACTTCTCACCATCAACATACTGAACTTTCCATCATACTAATCTTCACTGCTTCACAAACAACCTGCAACATATTTTATTACAATTTTTTCAATATCCTTGACATATACAGTCTTAAAGACATTAATGCTAATACTGTTGACATCAATGACAACCACATATCAACAACATAACCACAACATCTAACAGTTCATGTGCCACGTGATATTGTGGAAGTTTCATTCTTTATTTCTATTAATATATTTTGGTGATTGGATAAGCTATGTTCAAAAGTTTAATAGAATACTGATTCACACCCCTCTTAGTATTCTAGGTGTTCAAAAATTGGTATCAGAGCTTAGTTCCTTTTTAAAATCCTAATAGCTTGAGGAAGATCTTGGAGTTTGAACACATGGCTGACAAAAGGTTTCCTATTCCTCTAGAAGAAAATTCTACAATTGAATATGAAGAAGATGACTGCATGTTTGACAAAGAAGAATTTAAGGCTTCTCTTGAAGATCTTGATAGAGTTGAAACTGAGAACAAAAGTTTGAAGGAAAGTCTAGGAGAAGCAATTAAATGCATCAAAAAGATGAGAGAAAAAATCAAGAAGTTCAGAGAAAGACATAGGGAATTCCATGCATAGTTGAATCAAGCAAATGAAGAAATCACCGAACTGATCAAAGTGCACATGGAATAAAATGGAAGGATTGAGGAATTTTTGAATGCATTGGTACAAAAAAAGACTGAAGAATGATCAAGACTTGAACAAGAAGTGGTGAATCTCATATCAAAACTAGAAAAGGCAAGAATACTTGAGGAAAAATTCAAAACAAGTTCCACAATGCTCAATGAAATAATATTAGGATAGAAACCATCTAAGGACAAAGGTGGTTTGGGACTTGAAGAAGGACAAATTTCAAAGGAAAATTAGACATCGAATAAGGTTGACAATCAAAAGAAGATTCAAGGCAATGGGAGACAATTCAAAAATTGAAGAAGCAATGCTAGAAGACCTCTTATCAGATAACCAAATGCTCAAAGGTACCCATATTTCCATGGTATTTGTTTTTTATGCAATAAATTTGGACACAAGGCAATATAATGTAGAAGTAGAATGAAAAAAAAAATTGCATCCTTCTCTAGACAATGTTTTTCATGCAAGAAATTTGGACATAGATTTGTTGAATGCATAATTCAGATGATGAATAGATATAATACTGGGAGAATGGCTCAATATTTTAGTGGTTATTTTTATACATGCAATGTATTTGGGCATAAGGATAACTTATGCAGATCAAGAATGAATAGAAGTTAGTTTGGTTAGAGAAATGGTGTATGCTACTTTTGCTACAAGCTTGGGCACATTTAAAGATTAAGTAGAAGGTTGGAGAATATTAGTTGTTAAGTTGAAAATGGAGGAGAATGGTCTCTTTTATAAAAAACCATTTGAATGGATGGCCGAGATCAATCCTCTAGAAGGATTCCAATATTGATGGATGAAAATATTAGTTCAAATATTAGTTAGGGTAAGATGGGGTATTAGCTCAGGTATTAGCTCTATACCTGCAAATTGTAAGAAGAAGGTTGGAGAATATTAGATGTTAAGTTGAAAATGGAGGAGAATGGTATCTTTTATAGACAAACATTCAAATAGACAGTCAAGATCAATCCTCTAGAAGGATTTCAAGATCGAAGGATGAAAATATTAGTTAGGGTAAGATGGGGTTAGATTATTCCTAGCTTAGAATGAGTGACAGCCAGCACTTCTAAGCTATAAAACCACACCTAAAAAAGAGAATACAATGAAAGAATAAGTAAAATGAAAACATCAAATAATAATACTCCTCGTGCTTGATCTTGAATCACTTCTCTTGCTCTCCTATTTCTCCTTATGTAACTTTTCCCTCAAATTTGTTGTTGAAGTTGTGCAAATACCTACAAATTGTAAGTAGAAGGTTGGAGAATATTAGTTGTTAAGTTGAAAATAGAGGAGAATGGTCTCTTTTATAGACAATCATTCGAACAGATAGTCGATATCAATGTAGTTAGGGTAAAAATATTAGAGAAAATGTATAAACAAATTATAATAAAACCCTAACAAGCACAATAGAGTACAAACTAGCATGAAAATCAGAACAAGAAAGAAAAGCAAACTGATCTCCAAGCTAGATTTGATTTATCTACATTGCTCTTCTCCACCCGCATGAGAATGCAATATTTTGAAGGTTTGATTGTTTATTGCTCAATTTTGCAGCATAACGTTGAGATGAAAGATGATAGAAGAAGATAAATAGATAGATGAGAATATTGAAAGAATTTTGGCAGAGTAAGGATACTAGAATAAGATTTATCTAAATGGCCTATGAAAGGTTAGATTTATAGGCAAGAGATGATATCATTCGATGGTCAAGATTAAAATTCAAATGTGTGATGTGTATGGCTAGGATTAAAATTTGATTTTAGTGTCTATGACACACATTAAGTGGGTTATGACATGAGGCTAAAATTAGGATGCGAGGGAATAAGTGGGATTCTTTCATTTATTTTTGGAGGAAAAGATACCTATGACGCACAATGGATGGGGCTAAAAATAGGATGTGAGTGGGTGTATCTCATTATTTAAATAATAAAATTATTTAAATTATTTGTGCATGCGAAGAGTTGTAGTCATGTGACACATGTTGCAATGTGGTAATAAGTGAGGGATTAAAGAAAATATTTAATTTGAATTATTTTGAGACATGTGAAGGGGAATTAATTAAATAAATGAGATTTATTTAATTAATTGGGAAGTTGATTAAGTGGAATAAATGGGATAATGTAATGGTCTAGGGTAAAATATTACAAGATGTCCTACAAGGTCACATATCAGCTAGGTAATGTTATGACATTGACAATTTTGGGTGTCTACATTTTTCCCCTCTTTGAGATGATCCAGTTTATATCAAGTAACATCATTTCAAAGAAGCTAAGGTATGGAGAGAGAGAGAAAAAAAAGATGATGTCCAAGCCACTTAAGAAAGTGATGAGTAAGATGAATGAAGAAAAGGGATGATAGGAGAATATGATGATGTAAAAGATATGAAGAAATGGGATGATGATATAGGATATGATGATGATGATGCCCCCTCAAGAGGATAGGTGGGTTGGAAAAACACGGATATGCTCTCGAAATGAATGAGATGATAAAGGAGGGATAAGATGAATGATACAAGATAAGAAGTAGATGGAAAAGAAGAATGACACGCTATGCTGCAATAAAGTGAGGAATCATATGTTTGATATAGCACTAGATGTTATGCACCAAGGTATAAAGACCAAGGTGGTGATGTGTCTCGTGCCCTAGCATAATACAACCTTGTCTAGATACAAGATATGAATATTAGTTGGGAGTGATTCGGATTTGATGCAAATGCAAGATAAAAATGATAACACACACCAGCAAGCATGCACAAATGATACAAAAACAAACAAGGTATTACCCCCATCAAGTTGTAAAGAAATGATTAATTGATTGATTGATTGGTTGATGATGATAGTGTTGTCATTGTTGGGAATGATATATCCCTAGATCAACACAAGGATGATTGATTGATTGATTGATTGGGTTTACAACAAGATTAGGATCAAGACCAAAGGATGTGATTGGATAATTTGAAATAATTGATTGACTTGGTTGGTATGGATTAAAGATTGAATTGCA
The DNA here is from genome assembly GCA_007115665.2 of Sequoiadendron giganteum. Taxonomy (NCBI): domain Eukaryota; kingdom Viridiplantae; phylum Streptophyta; class Pinopsida; order Cupressales; family Cupressaceae; genus Sequoiadendron; species Sequoiadendron giganteum. The sequence goes on from CM021100.1 coordinate 718,178,837, forward strand.
TTTGGATTATTGCCTGGAATGATAGAAGATGATTGATTTGAAGATTTGGATGATGATTGATGAATTGAATTGAGGAATTGATTTTCCTAGAATGATTTAAGTTGGAGTGATTTGATTAGAGGATTGATTGTTTGGTAATTTGAAGATTGATTTGAAGGAGTTGAATTGATTTGTTGAATTGATTGGAAGAAGTGATTTGGTTTGATTATTGCTTGGATTTTTGTTGGCTATTTGATTTTTTTGTCTTTTTTCAGGACCTTTTTCCATTTTTTGGATGTTTTGATTTTTTTTGGATTTTTGAATTTTATTTATTTTTTCTGGATTTTGGGAATATTTTATTTTTTTGGATTTTATCAAGACCTTTTTTCTTTTTTTTTGTATTTTTTTCAAAACCTAAACAACCTCAAATAATAGAAAACAAAAACATTGACATAAACTCTCAGAAGATCAAAAACAACCTCAAATCAAAAAAATATTCGAGAATTCAAAAAACACAAAAACATTAGAAAACATTCAAAAGACCTAAATAGCCTCAAATATCTTTTCAGAAAACCCTTAACAGCCTCAAATAATCAAAAACAAAAAAAATCACATAAACTCTCAAAAGATCAAAAATAGTCTCAAAACATTAAAAAAAAATTGAGAATTTAGAAAACACAAAAACATTAGAAAACATTCAAAAGACCTAAACAACCTTAAATATCTTTTGAGAAAACCCTAAACAGCCTCAAATAATCAAAAACAAAAACAATCACATGTAGTCAGCCATAGTCGGTTGTCGGTCGTATTCAGTCGTCGGTCATAGTCGGTCATCAGTCGTAGTCGGTCGTCGGTCATAGTCAGTCGACAATCGTAGTCAGTCATAGTTGGCCATAGTTAATTATAATATTTCATATACTTTTATACATGGTTTGGGAAGATTAATTCCTGACTAGTGATTAGTTGTTGTCATGAAGTGCTGTGACAGTTGGTTCCTCAACCACTGCCAATGGCTATTTGTATTCGAGTCAGTATAGTCGGGAGGGAGTGTGTTGGTACTTATGATATTATGTTATATGATTTGATTCTAGTATGACTATTGTACTTTGTTACCATGAATAATAGATGAAGTACTATTTTTTTGTGCAATATGCATTCATGATTGTTCATACTTGTCTATGTTCTGTTAATTCCGTTTACTCTTGTAGTACGTTGTGAGTACTCAAGCGATTAAACATTTGGTGTCGTTGCCTAAGCAGACCAAGGAATCACTCATCATTATGGAAGCATAATGGGTAGACCGACGAAGGAGCCCGTAGAAGCCAATGAAGAAAGAGAGGATGACTTGACATGAGGTTTGGTAAATTTGTGGAACATATCCCTAAGAGATCACGTACGGAGGGAAGCCCTCAAGCGAGAAATCCTTGAGGCAGTTATCTGGGATAGCCTGGAAGTGAATGACGAGGTTGATTACCTTCTCAACCATCTGCCAAGATTGTTGGCCCACCACTTCATCATCCCGCAGGACCTTCGGGTGGAGGAGGATCAGGAACACCGAAGGCAGCAAATCTTGCAGCAGTACAAAGAACGAACCAAACGGGAAGAGGAGGAATGAGACACTAGCCAGAGACGTACCCCAGGCAACCAACAATGATCATGTGAATGACCTGTAATGCCCGTACGACCAAACAAAAGAACCGAATACCATTTGGGCACAAAGCTGAGGAGGAAAGGGTTCGATGACCATCGAGAGTACAGGAGCAAGAAAATAGGCGACGAAGACTAAGGCAAGTTGATAAAGAATTGAATGAAGATCTAATTGAAATAAACCAAAGTATAAAAAGAAAAAATGCTAATCTTGAGGAAATCAACCAATCCATCAGTAGAGCACATCAGAATTTTGTGGAAGGGAGGGATGAAGGACCCCTAATCACCCCGTATGTAGAAAGATATAAAATCCATAAAAATGAAAATGAATTAAGTGGAGAACTTGATAACAGCATCCGACACATTCGAGAGTTGTCCATATCAGATGACGACGAAGGGCTGAGGGCTAGCAGATCTGAGCCCAAGACCCCTTGGAAGAAAGAGTACCAGAGTGGAACCCAAGAAACTCAAGGTGTCGAGGATGCTGACGAAAGACGTGGGAGTGACTCGTACATGGTTGAGAGTGCAAGTGATGCACCGAAACGTAGCGGGGAAACCGGTCTAGTCGGATCTAATACACAAGGAGGACAACGGGGGAAGATGGTGACTCCAGTCGAGCGACAGAAACTGCTCAAGTTTACAAGGAATGGGTCAGAAGATCAAGTACGACATTGCAGAATATGTGAAACAATCTGGATAGAAAATGGACAGGATGATCCGAATCACTGGCTGAAAGCATTTCTGGTGACACTCAGAATTGGACCAAGCAAACAAAGCTACATGGAGATTACTAAAGCAAGCATTTCAAGATGAATTCAGACTCCTAAGGGACGATAGCGATATTGTAGCAGAGATCTATAATACCAAGCAAGGGAAGCATGAGAGTGTGCATACCTATAATCGAAAACTGAAGGATCTATTGGGAAAATTGGAGATACAACGAGAAGATGGTTTGAAGAAGAGGTGGTTTATTGAAGGATTGCTTCCCTCACTCCGGAAGAAAATGAAGGTGGTGCCTCCATCCTTGTACACTAAATCATACAACCGTGTGATGGACATCAAGAGTGAAAACAAGACAACTTCCCTAGGGAAAAAAAATATGATGATGAAAGTACGAGGGAGAGTGAAGATGAATCAAAAACTGTACAAGCCCTCCATTGAGACATGCTGAGAATGATGAAAGAACTGAAAGCTAAAAAAGAAGGGTCGAAGGAGGTGAATTAACTATGGTGTACGGACTGCAATAGGGAAGGTCACATGAAGGTGAATTGTCAGAAGAAGTTATTTTGTGATATCTGCCAAGTGATGGGACATTCTGTCAAGGAATGCCCATACAACTTAAAATCCAGAAGTGCACAAGTACTCTTCGCTCAAGGAGAACCATCAACACCGCCGAACACACCACCGAAGCCCTAGAACAATATCAATGCATCCCCTGGAGGTTACCAAAGCAACATAAGTCTGAGTAACAGAATACAGTATGATAGTAAAGGATGACCCATGATACAATGCCAGAAGTGCAACAAATGGGGCCACTTCACCAAGGAATGCCAGAATGACCAAGGTTCAAGGGGAAGACTATGCAAGTGGTGTGGACTAGGTGACCATGAAGATAACGAATGCCCCAAGTAGAAGGGTATCCATATTCTAGAAGTAGAAGAACAAGAGGTACTAGCGATCACCAGAGCGTAGGCGAAGAAGGCAACCGACCCAAATCCACATATAGAAAAATGAAGGATGAAGGAAGCAAAAGCCAAAGTGGAACTAGCGATGGTGAAGGAGAACAAAATACCTCTGGAGAAACCAGGAACCTCTCGACAGTCGGAGGCAGAAACCAACATCATAAGGCATGTATTGCAGACCACTATACCCATCAAAGTAATCAACCTTCTCCAAACTCTGTTGCAGTTGGGACTGGCAATGACAAACATCTTCAAGGATGGAAAGAAATTAGGATTAGACGATGGAAGGCAAGAATTGGTACCTAAACCACCATCGTATAGTGAACAAACCATCAACCCTGGACTGTTGACAACAAACATTGGGAAGATGTCAGCGGTTGTTCAAATGGAGATCAAAGGGAAAATTTTGACAAATACTATCATCGACAAAGGATCGGGAGTCAATGTACTACTTGAAGACACATGGAAGAGTCTTGGGAAGCCAACACTCTGGCCACCAACATTCCAACTCGTCGGTTTCGATCAACATGTTATCAAACCGTTGGGAGCACTAATGGCACAAAAGGTGGTGATCAAAACACAACCATTCCTATTGAACTTCATATTTATTCCATTACAGAGGAAGGCGTACGATGCGTTGTTGGGACAAGGATGGTTAGTGGCAGCTAGGGAAAATCATAATTGGAAGAGGAACACACTTTCAATTGAGAACAATAAGTGGAAGTACATCATTGACTTGAAGAACCAGGTTGTGAGCGTAGAATTGGCTTCCTCTAAATCAGAATTGAATAGAGGTGAGTCAGATGTCAACAAAGGAAGGCAAGTGATGGAATTGAACATTGATGGCGTACTCAAACTCGAGATTTGCTCAGAGGATGAGACAAGCTCACTAAACGGTTTGTTTCACTGGCAAATGGAGGATTATGTCATGTTCCATCGAGAGTGTAACATGCTACAGATTAGAGAAATCCAGGAAGGAGAGGAGAAGAGCACGCCTAGCCAGACACTTTCGACTGAGTATGGAGAGTACAAAGAAAGAGTATCAAAAGTGGACGATGCACGAACCCACAAGTCTGAAGAGGTATGAGATGAAAAAATTGTGTTGGAGCCAAAAAATGAAAAAATAGCTAAGGAGAAAATAATGGAGTTAAAAATTGAAAAGTATGGAAAAATTTAAAAATTAGAAAAAAAGAAAAGAGATGAAGAAAGAGAAAAAAGAGACAAAGAAGAAAAAAAAGACGGAGGAGAGAAAAAAGACGAAGGAAGGAGAAGATGGTAAAAGCAAGAAAATATTAAAAACAAAGGAGAGAGAAGATAAGAAAAAGAAAAATTTGAAAAAAGAAGATAAAAAAGATGAAAGAGAAAATAATAAAAAGCAAAAAATGAAGAGAGAGGAGAGAGAAAATAAAAATAGAAAAAAGGTGAAAGGGAAATTAAAAGAATTCAAAATTGAGGAGAGAGAAAGAATGCAAAAGGAGAAAATCAAAAGAATTAAAAAAGAGAAAGTATTGAGTGAAGAAGAAAATATTAAAGTGGGAAGTGTTGAAAAATTAAAAATAATATGGCCAACTAAAGTGAAGAAAATAAAATTTCACCAAGCCTTAGCCATCAAGGACGTACGGCCATTTAAAGAAATTAGCAAGAAAAATAAAGTTTGGCGAAAAATTAAAAGCATTATAGTATGGCCATTTACAGAAATTTCCGAGAGAAAAAAAGTTCGGCAAAAAATAAAAAGCATCATAGTATGGCCATTCAAAGAAATTTCTGAGAAAAATAAAGTACGACAAAAAATTAAAAGCATCATAGTACGATCATTTAAAGAAATTGCCGAGAAAACTAAAGTTCGATGAAAAATTAAAAGCATCATAGTATGGCCATTTAAAGAAATTGCCAGGAGAAATAAGGTTTGGAAAAATATTAAAGTCAAAAGCATCATTAAATCAAAAATCGTATGGCCATTGGGAGAGAGAGGAAGTTTGGCGAAAATAAAAAATTACCAAGAGCATATATTGGTAGGTAAGAGAAGGGTGTACAACATTAGTAACTAGAGAGAAGGTGTACGGTGCATCACAGAGAAGCACGAAACACTAGACAAGGAGGTCGTATGACATACAGTACGAAAAATTAAAGACACAAGGCATTGCACTGCAAAGAAATCACAAGGCATGGCAAGCACTGGCAATCAAAGGAGGTTTGTACAACATAAGGCACTGCAGAGAAAGGTCGTATGGCCCCAGGAAAGAAGTATCTAGCAGAGTTCGGTAGAAAAAAAGAGAAGTTGGCACTTGGAAATCCTTTATATCATACAATGTGGCAAATTTTCAAATTGCACGGCCTTGGACAAATCTCCACATCATATGGCATACTCCAAGTAGAAGAGGTGTTCATCAAGTTGGGCAGAGATCTCAAAATGTACGACCTCAGATGAATTTTCCCATACGGGTGAATGAAGACTTTGGCATACGAATGATTAAAGGTTTTGGCATACAAAATTTGGCGAATACATGGCAAGTACAAACCGTACTACCAAGACAATCACCAGGCACACTGCTAGACTTGGGCATCACCAATTGCCACACCGCCAGACTTGGCACCGCTAGTTGCCACACCACCAAACTTGTCACCGCTAGTTGCCACACCGCCAGACTTGGCACTTCTAGTTGCCACACCGCCAGATACCAAATTGCCAGGGTTGGCAATTGCAGTTGGAGAAAGTACACCATCAAGGTTGGTAGTTACAGTTGGAGGAAGTACACCATCAAGGTTGGAAGTTGTAGTTGCAGGAAGTACACCACTAGGTTTGACAGTTTTAGGAAATGTACTGCTAGGGTTGGCAGTTTCAGTTTCAGCCACACCGCCACCGCCAAATTCGACAATTTTGGAAGATGCGGTGCTAAGGTTGGTAGTTTCAATGGCACGGCCAGGAGATGCACTTCTAGTTTTGGCAGTTTCAGAGGATACGCCGCCAGGTCTAGCAATTTCAGGGGATACACCACCAGGTCTAGGAATTTCAAGGGATACACCACTAGGTCTGGCAATTTTATGGGACACTCCACTAGATTTGGCAGCTTCAGGGGATACACTGCCAAGATTGGCACTTCCAATTACCTCGATGCCAACCACATTGCAAGACACACCAGACATGCTAGTGTTGACACTGCCAGCATCGTCCAAATGACCGTCTGGCACACCGCTAGGAGAATCAAGCGCATCACCAAGACTGACACCATCGATGCCACTCATAGTCACAACATTAGCATCAATCACACCAACAGTGGTGTCAATGGCCAGAGGGTTGTCCACAAGATCAATCAAGCCGCTAGTACCATTGGCTCAACTGCCAACACCATCGACGGGACCGCCAGGAACACCAAGAGTAGTCAGAGAGAGTGGTCTCAAGCAAACATTGGTCGAGAGGTACCCCTGCCTTTGTTTTTTGTCATCTGGAAGATGACTACTTTTTTGGGGGGAATGATGTAGTCGGTCGTTGGTCATAGTCGGACATCGATCGTAGTCGATCATCGGTCATAGTTGTTAGAGTAATTGGGTATTTACTTTATTAATTAAACAATATTTGTTTAATTACATAAAGTTCATTTTTACCTCTTTTCACTTAAACTAACATCAGGTGCATAATAATTAATTACTTTATTAATTATTATTGTGCAAGCCTAAGATTTTCCTTTCTAAGGTTTTCATCTATATATGGTTGAAAACTATCTTTTGTATCATTAATTCATTTTACATTTTTCAGGTGAATACATTGCTCCACATTCTTGAGCATTTCTTTTGTTGCTTCTCTTTGTTTCTTCTTGTAACAGGTTATTTGTTTGCAAAGATCTTTTGGACTTCTGTGGTGTTGTATCTTCTCAACTCCAATATGGTATCAGAGCTTCAGATCTTCAGCTGCTTGTTCTTATTTTGAAAATTTTTGGAGCTACAAGGGTTTGTTGCAAGCCGTTTTTTATTGGAGCCGTCATCACTTTTGCTTTAAAAATTCAGTTTTCACTCATTTGCAGGAAAAACTATTTCTGGGTTTTGTAGCCAGCGTCGAAATCTAAATTGGGCATTTTTTAGATTCTGTATATCATGCACAGATCTGGAGAAAATAACTGTTGAAAAAATGGCGCGCGTCATTTTTCTCTTGGCTGAAAGTAAAAAAAAAATATTTTCTTGTATTTTACTTGTTGGATCAAGAAACGATTTCTAGGTTTTGTTTCCAGCATTAAAATATTTCTGGGTTTTTATTTTTGTCTACAAACAGTGAGTAGATTTTCTAGAAATCAAATTAGAAATAAACGTTTTTTACTAGAAAATTCGTTTCTTGCAAGCTAAATTCAATTTTTGAAAAATTCATAACTTTTGGCCACAGTGTCCGTTTTACGCAAACGAATAAGCGTTGGAAAGGTGTTACAATGCTCTTTCTAGATCTACAGTTTATTTTATTAGAATATTTACCAGGTATTTTTTATTCAGCTTTGTGTATTTTTACACTTTGTTCAATTACTTGGTCATCTTGGCTCCTACATAGGGTTTGTTTGCGTTGGATGGGTTATGTTGATATGCTTTATCATTGCTGAGATCATTAGTCTCTGAATTTTTCATTTGAAGAGTTATCATGGGTTTCTCTACTCACCCTTCAGTTGTTCTTCTGGAACGGGGTAATTATGAGTCATGGGCAAAGGGTATACTTACACATTGTAGGTGGCTTAATATTTTGCCTTATTTGTATGATCTCATACCTGAACCAGCAACTTTAGAGGGAAGATTAGGATGGGATATTATTAGAAATCACATTGCAGGAGTTATATTATCTAGTGTTGATCATGACATTGTGTTGGTTATTTCGGACATTGATTGTCCTCACCCACTTTGGACACGTCTTTGGGAGATCTATGGAGACCCTATTCTATCTCCATTCCCAGAGGATCCTGCTTCAGATTGTCTCATACCCATTGCTTGGCGAGAGAATACACCATTTGATCATGATACTTTAGAGGAGCTTGAGTATTTAGACACCCTTACTTATTATGATGGATCAGAGGTTTGTCTCTCAGTTCCTACTCTTCAGACTGAGACTTCATCAGCATCTCTTGTTGTTCTTGATTCAGTGCAGCAGGGAATCATACATCTTCCAGACATAGCTACTTTGGACTCTTATGTTGCAGACATATCTTTCTTGTTTGTTGAGTCCTATATTGCAGATTTGGAGGATTATTTTGAGGACATTCATCTCCTCTACCTTGACAGTCAGGTTATCACTGTTCGCCCACCATTATCTGTGCATTCAGAGGTTGCATTTCAGTATTCTCCACATCAGTTTGGATTTGGCATTATTTGTTTCCATTCAGACAGTGAGACTCTTCAGCATCCTATCATGGCACACATCTTGAGACAGATTGGTTCTTCCTTCTTCACAAGGTTTCTTCGATACAGGTCCATGGATCTGTTTCTTCCCAAGGGGAGGAATATCATTTGCCACTTCAGGATCTCTTTTTGGATTCTACATCAGGCATCTACCATTGTGACAGGAGTTTCTTCATTGTGGGGGGGCCTTCTTCTCTCTTTCTATATCTCCTATGGAGATCATTGTACATGTACTTATATGATAGAAGCTGTCTATGGGGGGTATTATGTTATCCACCTCCTATCCTTCTTTCATTAGTGCATTGCATTTCTTCCTTGCATTCTATTTTGGGGAGGAGTTTTGTTCCCACTGGGTTTTCTCCTTTACCCCATTTCATTTAGTTTGCATTGATTTTGTACATGGTACCTGATCTGGCCTTGTTGTCGGGACCATTGCTTTTTGCTTTCAGTAGCTTCTTCTAGGTTTTAGCTTCTCCCTATGTCTTAAGGGGGGGTGTTAGAGTAATTGGGTATTTACTTTATTAATTAAACAATATTTGTTTAATTACGTAAAGTTCCCTTTTACCTCTTTTCACTTAAGCTAACATTAGGTGCATAATAATTAATTACTTTATTAATTATTATTGTGCAAGCCTAGGGTTTTCCTTTTTAGGGTTTTCATCTATATATGGTTGAAAATTATTTTTTGTATCATTAATTCATTTTACATTTTTCAGGTGAATACATTGCTCCACATTCTTGAGCATTTCTTTTGTTGCTTCTCTTTGTTTCTCCTTGTAATAGGCTATTTGCTTGCGAAGATCTTTTGGACTTCTGTGGTGTTGTATCTTCTCAACCCCAATAGTAGTCAGTCATCGATCATAGTCAGTCATAGTCAGCCACAATTAATTATATTTAAATAAGACTATAGTTAGTTTATAATATTTCATATACTTTTGTACATGGTTTGGGAAGATTAATTCCCAACTAGTGATTAGTTGTTGTCATGAAGCGTCGTGACGGTTGGTTCCTCAACCACCACCAGTGGCTATTTGTATTCGAGTCAGTATAGTTAGGAGGGAGTGTGTTGGTACTTATGATATTATGTTATATTCTTTGATTCTAGTACGACTATTGTACTTGGTTATCATGAATAATAGATGAAGTACTATTTTTTTGTGCAACATGCATTCATGATTGTTCATACTTGTTTATGTTCTATTAGTTTTGTTTACTCTTGTAGTACATTGTGAGTACTCTAGCGAGTAAACATCACATAAACTCTTAAACAATGAAAAACAACCTCAAAACATTAAAAACATTCGAGAATTCGGAAAACACAAAAATATTAGGAAAAAATCAAAAGACATAAAAAACCTCAAATATCTTTTGAGAAAAACTCTAAATAGCCTCAAATAATTAAAAAAAAAGCATTCACATAAGCTCTCAAAAGATCAAAACCAACCTCAAAACACAAAAACATTTGATAATTTAGAAAATACAAAAACATTAGAAAATATTCAAAATACCGAAACAACCTCAAATATCTTTTGAGAAAACCATAAACAACCTCAAATAATCAAAAAAAAAAGAAATCACATAAACTCTCAAAAGATCAAAAACAACCTCAAAACACAAAAACATTCGAGAATTTAGAAAACACAAAAACATTCAAAAGACCTAAACAGCCTCAAATATCTTTTTTTTAAACCCTAAATAGCCTCAAATAATCAAAAATAAAAACATTCACTTAAACTCTCAAAATATCAAAAATAGCCTCAAAACACAAAAACATTCGAGAATTCAAAAAACACAAAAACATTAGAAAACTTTCAAAAGACCTAAGCAGCCTCAAATATCTTTTGTGAAAACCCTAAATAGCCTCAAATAATCGAAAACAAAAACATTCACATAAACTCTTAAAAGATCAAAACTAGCCTCAAAACACAAAAACATTAGAAAACATTCAAAAGACCTAAACAACCTCAAATATCTTTTGAGAAATCCCTAAGCAGCCTCAAATAATCAAAAACATCCTCAAAACACAAAAACATTCGAGAATTTGAAAAACACAAAAGCATTAGAAAACATTCAAAAGACCTAAACAACCTCAAATATCTTCTGAGAAAACCTTAAACTGACTCAAATAATTGAAAACAAAATCATTCATATAAACTCTCAAAAGATCAAAAATAGCCTCAAAACACTAAAACATTCAAGAATTCTGAAAACACAAAAACATTACAAAACATTCAAAACACCTAAACAACCTCAAATATATTTTGAGAAAAACCCTAAACAACCTCAAATAATTGAAAATAAAGCATTCTCATAAACTCTCAAAAGATCAAAAATAGCCTCAAAACACAAAAAAAATAGAAGACATTCAAAAGACCTAAACAACCTCAAATATATTTTGAGAAAACCCTAAATAGCCTCAAATAATCGAAAACAAAAACAATCACATAAACTCTCAAAAAGTCAAAAATAGTCTCAAAACACAAAAACATTTGAGAATTCGAAAAACACAAAAACATTAGAAAACATTCACAAGACCTAAACAACCTCCAATATCTTTTGAGAAAAAACCCTAAACAACCTCAAATAATATAAAAAAATGCATTGGCATAAACTCTCAAAAGATTAAAAACAACCTCAAAACATAAAAACATTAGAAAACATTCAAAAGACCTAAACAACCTCGAATAATCGAAAACAAAAACATTCACATAAACTCTCAAAAGATCAAAAACAACCTCAAAACACAAAAGCATTCAAGAATTCGAAAAACACACAAAATAAAAAAAAACATTCAAAAGACCTAAACAACCTCAAATAATCGAAAACAAAAATATTCACATAAACTCTCAAAAGATCAAAATTTGTCTCAAAACACAAAAATATTTGAGAATTCAAAAAACATAAAAACATTAGAAAACACTCAAAATACCTCAACAACCTCAAATATTTTTTGTGAAAACTCTAAACAGCCTCAAATAATCAAAAACAAAAACATTCACATAAACTCTCAAAAGATCAAAAGTAGCCTCAAAACACAAAACCATTAGAAAACATTCAAAAGACCTAAACAACATCAAATATATTTTTTGAAAACCCTAAACAATATCAAATAATTGAAAACAAAAGTAATCACATAAACTCTCAAAAAATCAAAAAGAGCCTCAAAACACAAAAAATATTAGACAATTCAGAAAACACAAAAACATTAGAAAACATTCAAAAGACCTAAACAACCTCAAATAATCAAAAACAAAAACATTAACATAAACTCTCATAAGATGAAAAAATCCTCAAAACACAAAAACATTCGAGAATTTCGAAAACACAAAAACATTAGAAAACATTCAAAAGACCTAAACAACCTCAAATAAACGAAAACAAAAACATTCACATAAACTCTCAAAAGATCAAAATCAGCCTCAAAACACAAAAACATTAGAAAACATTCAAAAGGCCCAAACAACCTCAAATATGTTTAGATAAAACTCTAAACAGCTTCAAATAATCAAAAATAATAAAAAAATCACATAAACTATAAAAAAAAATCAAAAATAGCCTCAAAACACAAAAACATTTGAGAATTCCCAAAACACAAAAAAATTAGAAACATCCAAAATACCTAAGCAACCTCAAATATTTTTTTAAGAAAAACCCCAAACAGCCTCAAATAATCAAAAACAAAAACATTCACATAAACTCTCAAAAGATCAAAAACAACCTCAAAACACAAAAATGTTTGAGAATTCATAAAACACAAAAAATATTAGAAAACATTCAAAAGACCTAAATAGCCTTAAATATCTTTTGTGAAAACCCTAAACAACCTCAAATAATAAAAAAACAAAAACAAAAAATCAAGAATTCAGAAAACACAAAAACATTAGAAAGCATTCAAAATACATAAACAACCTCAAATATATTTTGAGAAAAACCCCAAATAGCCTCAAATAATCGAAAACAAAAACATTCACATAAACTCTCAAAAGATCAAAAACAACCTCAAAATACAAAAACATTAGGAAACATTCAAAAGACCTAAATAGCCTCAAATATTTTTTGTGAACACCCTAAAGAGCCTAAAATAATCAAAAACAAAAACATTCACATAAGCTCTCAAAAAAGCAAAAATAGCTTCAAAACAAAAAAATTGTTCGAGAATTCAGAAAACACAAAAACATTCAAAAGACCCAAATAGCCTCAAATATCTTTTGAGAAAAACCCTAAACAGCCTCAAATGATTGAAAATGAAAACAATCACATAAACACTCAAAAGATCAAAAACAACCTCAAAACACAAGACCATTCAAAAATTCTAAAAACACAAAAACATTAGAAAATATTCAAAAGTCCCAAACAGTCTCAAATAATCGAAAAGAAAAATATTCACATAAACTCTCAAAAAATCAAAAACAACCTCAAAACATAAAAACATTCGAGAATTTGAAAAAAAAATAAAAATAGTAGAAAACATTCAAAAGATCGAAACAACCTCAAATATCTCTTGAGAGAAAACCCTAAACAACCTCAAATAATCAAAAACAAAAACATCCACATTAACTTTCAAAATATCAAAAATAGCCTCTAAACAAAAAATACATTCGAGAATTCAAAAAACACACAAAAACACTAGAAAACATTCAAAAGACTTAAACATCATCAAATATCCTTTGAGAAAAACCCTCAACAACCTCAAATAATCGAAAATAAAAAATCACATAAACTCTCAAAAGATCAAAAATAGCCTCAAAACACAAAAAAAAATGAGAATTCAGAAAACACAAAAACAATGAGAAAACATTAAAAAGACCTAAACAACCTCAACTATCTTTTGAAAAAACCCTAAATAGCCTCAAATAATCAAAAACAAAAATATTCACATAAACTCTCAAAAAATCAAAAACAACCTCAAAACACAAAAACATTTGAAAATTCGAAAAACACAAAAATATTAAAAAACATTCAAAAGACCTAAACAACCTTAAATATTTTTTTAGAAAACCCTAAACAGCCTAGAATAATCGAAAATGAAAACATTCACATAAACTCTGAAAAGGTCAAAAACAACCTCAAAACACAAAAACATTACGAAACATTCAAAAGACCTAAACAGACTCAAATATCTTTTCAGAAAATGCTAAACAGCCTCAAATAATTGAAAACAAAAACATTCACATAAACTCTTAAAAGATCAAAACAACCTCAAAACAAAAAAATATTCAAGAATTCAGAAAACACAAAAACATTAGAAAACATTCAAAAGACTAAACAGCCTCAAATAATCAAAAATAAAAACATTCGCATAAACTCTCAAAAGATCAAAAATAGCCTCAAAACATAAAAACATTCAAAAGTTCTGAAAACACAAAAACATTTGAAAACATTCCAAAGACCTAAACATCCCCAAATATCTTTTGAGAAACCCTAAACAGCCTCAAATAATCAAAAATAAAAACAATCACATAAACTCTCAAAAGATCAAAAACAACCTCAAAACACAAAAATATTAGAAAACATTCAAAAGACCTAAAAAACCTCAAATATCTTTTGAGAAAACCCTAAATAGCTCAAATAATTGAAAATAAAAACAATCACATGAAATCTCAAAAGATCAAAAATAGCCTCAAAACACAAAAACATTTGAGAATTCGGAAAATAGAAAACATTCAAAAGACCTAAACAACCTCAAATATCTTTCGAGAAAACCCTAAACAACTTCAAATAATCGAAAACAAAAACATTCACCATAAACTCTCAAAATATCAAAAACAGTATCAAAACACAAAAACATTCAAAAGATATAAACAGCCTCAATTATCTTTTGAAAAAACCCTAAACAAACTTAAATAATAGAAAACAAAAACATTGACATAAATTCTCAAAAGATCAAAAATAACCTCAAAACACAAAAATAATCAAGAATTCAAATAAAACAAAAACATTAGAAAACATCCAAAAGACATAAATAGCCTCAAATATCTTTTGAGAAAAACCCTAAACAACCTTAAATAATAGAAAACAAAAACATTGACATAAACTCTCAAAAGATAAAAAAACAACCTCAAAATGCAAAAACATTCAAAAATTCTGAAAACACAAAAACATTCAAAAGACCTAAACAGCCTCAAATATCTTTTGAGAAAACCCTAAATAATCAAAAATAAAAGAATTCACATAAACTCTGAAAACATCAAAAATAGCCTCAAAACATAAAAATATTAGAAAACATTCAAAAGACCTAAACAACCTCAAATATATTTTGAGAAAACCCTAAACAGTCCTAAATAATCGAAAACAAAAACATTCACATAAACTCTCAAAATATCAAAAATAGCCTTCAAACACAAAAACATTTGAGAATTCAAAAAACACAAAAACATTAGAAAACTTCCAAAAGACCTAAACAATCTCCAATATCTTTTGAGAAAACCCTAAACATCTTCAAATAATTGAAAATAAAAACAATCACATAAATTCTCAAAAGATCAAAATAGCCTCAAAACACAAAAACATTAGAAAACATTCAAAAGACCTAAACAGCCTCCAATATCTTTTGAGAAAACCCTAAACAGCCTCAAATAATTAAAAACAAAAACATTCACATTAACTCTGAAAAGATCAAAAAAATACTCAAAACATGAAGTCATTTGAGAAGTCAAAAAACACAAAAACATTAGCAAACATTCAAAAGACCTAAACAACCTCAAATATCTTTTGAGAAACCTTGAACAGCCTCAAATAATCGAAAACAAAAACAATCACATAAACTCTCAAAAGATCAAAAACAACCTAAAAACACAAAAATATTAGAAAACATTCAAAATACCTAAACAACCTTAAATGTCTTTCTAGAAAACCGTAAATAGCCTCAAATAATCAAAAATAAAACCATTCACATAAACTCTCAAAAGATCAAAAACAACCTCAAAACACAAAAACATTAGAAAACATTCAAAAGACCTAAACAACCTCAAATAATCGAAAACAAAAACATTTACATAAACTCTCAAAAGATCAAAAACAACCTCAAAACACAAAAATATTCGAGAATTCGAAAAACACAAAAGCATTCAAAAACATTCAAAAGACATGAACAACCTCAAATATCTTTTGAGTAAACCTAAACAGACTTAAATAATCAAAAATAAAAACATTCACATAAACTTTTAAAAGATCAAAAACAACCTCAAAACACAAAAACATTCAAGAATTCACAAAACACAAAAAACATTAGAAAACATTCCAAAGACCTAAATAGCCTCAAATATCTTTTGAGAAAAACCTTAAACAACCTCAAATAATTGAAAACAAAAACATTCACATAAACTCTCAAAAGATCAAAAATAGCCTTAAAACACAAAAACATTCAAGAATTCGAAAAACACAAAAACATTAGGAAACATTCAAAGGACCTAAACAACCTCAAATATCTTTTGAGAAAAGCCTAAACAGCCTCAAATAATTGAAAATTAAAATATCACATAAACTCTCAAAAGACCAAAAACAGCCTCAAAACACAAAAACATTCAAAAATTCGAAAAACACAAAAACATTAGAAAAAATTCAAAAGCCCTATACAGCCTCCAATATCTTTTGAGAAAAAACCTAAACAACCTCAAATAATCAAAAACAAAAACATTCACATAAACTCTCAAAAGATCAAAAAGAGCCTCAAAACACAAAAACATTTGAGAATTCAAAAAACACAAAAATATTAGAAAACATTCAAAGGACCTAAACAACCTCAAATATCTTTTGAGAAAACCCTAAACAGCCTCAAATAATCAAAAACAAAAAAAATCACATAAACTCTCAAAAGATCAAAAACAACTTCAAAACACAAAAACATTTGAGAATTTGGAAAACACAAAAGCATTAGAAAACATTCAAAAGACCTGAACAACCTCAAATATCTTTTGAGAAAAATCATAAATAGCCTCAAATAATCGGAAAAAAAAAAAGCATTCACATAAACTCTCAAAAGGTCAAAAACAACCTCAAAACACAAAAACATTAGAAAACATTCAAAAGACCAAAACAATTGTTGCAAGTATGAAAGTGTTTGGTGGTGTTGTCATTAATGTTGTCTTTGATGTCAACAGAGTTTTGACTATTGCATGTGTTACATGTATAGTTGAGATACTATAAGAAGTGTTGAGAGTACATGGAGCTATCTTTATGATGTTGCAGATGTGTTGATGTCAAGTTCTTTTGAAAAAACTAATAAACAATAAAGTGTGTGTTATGAATGTGCTCTACATTTCTTCTATGTTGATCCTATGCCTGTATGGATCTGTAGTATTATTTATGGGCTATTTTGGATAGTACCCCCCGAGTTAGAGCTTCTGAATTGATGGAGAGTGAAAGTTGTGTGAACCGGTTTGACAGAACTGTTTTATGGATTGGGAGAGATGTCTCTGCTCCACATTCTTCTCTTAGTTTGTCTTAGATCTTGTATATCTAGAAGAAGTTTGACATTGATGTTATCTATGTTTTGGAAAATACGCTCGTGGTTTGGTGCTTCGAAAGACTTGCTCCAGAGCTACTATGTGTGTTTGCACGATCCGGTTGGACTATTGAAGAATGTTCTATGTATAAAGATTGTTGCAGTTGTTGCAAATGTATCTGAAGGTTTCTAAGAGGTGTTCCAGTGTCTGGTGAAGTGTGTGTTGTGTGATCCGTGTGTCATCATCTTATTGTGGATGTGCGTACTTCAAAGTTCTTTGGTGTTTTCCTTAGGTTTGGCCAACTTAGTGTCTACACGTTACATGGAGAATTAGAATCGATTAAGGAAGAGTGTGATTGATCCAAGATGTTGTTTGGGTCTTGATTAAGTATGTATTTGGTCCACTCTCATTTTTATCCACCATGAGAATGTTGAGTCGCCGACCTAATTTGAATTTGTAAAATGAAGGATGTGTAGCCGACCTTGGAAAAAATTTCTAAGGTTGAAGATGGTATAAATGCAAGTCAAGATGTTGCAAATAGGGTGTGCATGGTGTGAACAAGTGTGTGAAAGTGTGAATCAAGGCAACAGTAATTCAATGTGTTAGATTCTTGAAAGTAGTGAGTTGATGGTGTCTGTGTTTCTTTGATCAAAGTTGTGAATGTGTGGAACTTGTAGTGGTGGATTTTTAATTGTCTTTCTTTGTTTGTAGGTAGTGAGCCTCATTCCAGATAGTGAGTCCTATTTGTAGGCAGTGAGCCTTTGTATCCGGACAATGAGCCCTCTTGTAGTGAGCCTTTGTATCCAATTTTTGCATTACTATTATATTGTGAGTTAATCCTCACCGTGGGTTTCCCTCATTGGGTTTTCCATGTAAATCTAGTGTCTCTGATATTTTCTTTTTGTTATTTGTATTTCATGTTTATACTTAATAAAAAATTAAAGTGAATGTGAAATTGATTAAGGTTAGAAATGAATATAATTTGGTACAACTGATTCACCCCCCCTCTCAGTTGTCTTGTGCATTTCAACAACAACCTCAAATATCTTTTGGAAAAACCCTAAACAACCTCAAATAATCGAAAACAAAAACATTCACATAAACTCTCAAAACATCAAAAACAATTGAGAATTCAAAATAGAAAACATTCAAAAGACATAAACAACCTCAAATAATCGAAAATAAAAACATTCACATAAATTCTCAAAAATTCAAAAACATCCTCAAAACACAAAAATATTTGAGAAATTCAAAAAACATAAAAGCATTAGAAAACATTCAAAAGACCTGAACAACCTCAAATATCTTTTGAGTAAACCTTTAATAGCCTTAAATAATCAAAACTAAAAATATTCACATATACTCTCAAAAGATCAAAAACAACCTCAAAACACAAAAAACATTCAAAAATTCAAAAAACACAAAAATATTAGAAAAAATACATTCATCTTAGGGCATGATGACCTAAACAACCTTCAATATCTTTTGAGAAAAAACTCTAAACAACCTCAAATAATCAAAAATAAAAACAGTCATATAAACTCTCAAAAGATCAAAAACAGACTCAAAACACAAAACATTAGAAAACATTCAAAAGACCTAAATAGCCTCAAATATATTTTGAGAAAACCCTAAACAGTCTCAAATAATCGAAAACAAAAATATTCACATAAACTCTCAAAATATCAAAAATAGCCTTAAAACACAAAAACATTCGAGAAAATTCAGAAAACACAAAAACATTAGAAAACATCCAAAAGACCTAAACAAGCTCAAATATCTTTTAAGAAAAAACCTAAACAACCTCAAATAATTGAAAATAAAAACAATCACATGAACTCTCAAAAGATCAAAAATAGCCTCAAAACACAAAAATATTATAAAACATTCAAAAGACCTAAACAACCTCAAATGCCTTTTAAGAAAATCTTAAAAAGCCTTAAATAATAAAAAATAAAAACATTCACATAAACTCTCAAAAGATTAAAAACAACCTCAAAACACAAAAAAACATTTGAGAATTCATAAAACAAAAAATTAATAGAAAACATTCAAAAGACCTAAACAACCTCAAATATCTTTTGAGAATACCCTAAACAACCTCATATAATTGAAAACAAAAAAAATCACATAAACTCTCAAAAGATCAAAAACAACCTCAAAACATAAAAACATTCGAGAATTCACAAAACACAAAAATATTAAAAACACCTAAACAACCTCAAATATCTTTTGAGAAACCTTAAACAACCTCAAATAATTAAAAAAAAAAACATTCACATAAACTCTCAAAAGATCAAAAATAGCCTCAAAACACAAAAACATTAGAAAACATTCAAAAGACCTAAACAACCTTAAATATCTTTTGAGAATGGCCTAAACAGCCTCAAATAATTGAAAACAAAAAATACACAAACTCTCAAAGAATCAAAAATAGCCTCAAAACACAAAAACATTTAAAAATTCAAAAAATACAAAAAATATTAGAAAACATTCAAAAGACCTTAATAGCCTCCAATATCTTTTGAGAAAAACCCTAAACAATCTCAAATAATCAAAAACAAAAACATTCACATAAACTCTCAAATCAAAAACAACCTCAAAACACAAAAACATTCGAGAATTCAGAAAACACAAAAGCATTCAAAAACATTCTGAACAACCTCAAATATCTTTTGAGTAAACACTAAACAGACTTAAATAATCAAAAACAAAAACATTCACATAAACTCTCAAAAAATCAAAAACATCCTTAAAACACAAAAACATTCAAGAATTTTGAAAACACAAAAACAATAGAAACCATTCAAAAGACCTAAACAACCTCAAATATATTTTGAGAAAAAACCTAAACAGTCTCAAATATATTTTGAGAAAAAACCTAAACAACCTCAAATAATTAAAAAAAAACATTCACATAAACTCTCAAAAGATCAAAAATAACCTCAAAACACAAAAACATTGAAAATTTTGAACACTACAAAAAAACATTAGAAAACATTCAAAAGACCTAGACAACCTCAAATATCTTTTGAGAAAACCCTAAACAACCTCAAATAATTAAAAAAGAACATTCATATAAACTCTTAAAAGATCAAAAACAACCTCAAAATACAAAAACATTAGAAAACATTCAAAAGACCTAAACAACCTCAAATATATTTTGAGAAAAAACCTAAACAACCTCAAATAATACAAAAAAAACATTCACATAAACTCTCAAAAGATCAAAAACAACCTCAAAACACAAAAACATTGAAAATTTTGAACACTACAAAAATATTAGAAAACATTCAAAAGACCTAGACAACCTCAAATAATTAAAAAAACATTCATATAAACTCTTAAAAGATCAAAAACAACCTCAAAACACAAAAACATTAGAAAACATTCAAAATACTTAAACAACCTAGAATATGTTTTGAGAAAGCCCTAAACAGCCCCAAATAATCAAAAACAAAAACATTCACATAAACTATTAAAAGATCAAAAACAACCTCAAAACACAAAAACATTCAATAATTCAGAAAACACAAAAACATTAGAAAAATTTCAAAATGACCTAAACAACCTCAAATATATTTTGAGAAAACCCTAAACAGTTTCAAATAATCGAAAACAAAAACAACATCAAAATACAAAAACATTTGTCAATTCAGAAAACACAAAAACATTAGAAAACATTCAAAAGACCTAAACAGCCTCAAATATCTTTTGTGAAAACCCTAAACAACCTGAAATAATCAAAAACAAAAAAAAATCACATAATTCTCAAAACATCAAAAATACCCTCACAACACAAACATATTCGAGAATTTGGAAAACACAAAAACAAAAAAAATACCTAGACAGCCTCAAATATCTTTTGAGAAAAAACACTAAACAACCTCAGATAATAAAAAAAAAACAATCACATAAACTCTCAAAAGATCAAAAACAAAC
This sequence comes from Sequoiadendron giganteum, assembly GCA_007115665.2. NCBI lineage: Eukaryota > Viridiplantae > Streptophyta > Pinopsida > Cupressales > Cupressaceae > Sequoiadendron > Sequoiadendron giganteum. Next base: position 718,199,898 of record CM021100.1, read on the forward strand.
TCAAAACACAAAAACATTCGAGAATTCAAAAAACAAAAAACATTAGAAAACATTCAAAAGACCTAAACAACCTCAAATATCTTTTGAGAAAAACCCTAAACAACCTCAAATAATCGAAAACAAAAACATTCACATAAACTCTCAAAACATCAAAAACAACCTCAAAACATAAAAACATTTCAAAACTCGAAAAACACAAAAACATTAGAAAACCTTCAAAAGACCTAAACAACCTCAAATAATCAAAAACAAAAACATTCACATAAACTCTCAAAAGATCAAAAATAGCCTCAAGGCATAAAAGCATTCTAGAAGATAGAAAACACAAAAAAAATATTAGAAAACATTCAAAAGACCTAAACAGCCTCAAATATCTTTTTAGAAAATCCTTAAACAACCTCAAATAATCGAAAACAAAAACATTCACATAATCTCTGAAAATATCAAAAATAGCCTAAAAACACAAAAACATTTGAGAATTCAGAAAACACAAAAACATTAGAAAACATTCAAAATACCTAAACAACCTCAAATATCTATTGAGAAAACCCTAAACAACCTCAAATAATCAAAAACAAAAACATTCACATAAACTCTCAAAAGATCAAAAACAAACACAAAACACAAAAACATTCAAGAATTCAGAAAACACAAAAACATTAGAAAACATTCAAAAGACCTAAATAGCCTCAAATATATTTTGAAAAATTCCTAAACAGCCTCAAAAAATCGAAAATAAAAACATTCACATAAACTCTCAAATATCAAAAATAGCCTCAAAACACAAAAACATTCGAGAATTCGATAAACACAAAAACATTAGAAAACATTCAAAAGACCTAAACAACCTGCAATATCTTTTGAGAAAACGTTAAATGACCTTAAATAATCGAAAACAAAAACATTCACATAAACTCTCAAAATATCTAAAACAACCTGAAAACACAAAAACATTAAAGAATTCAGAAAACACAAAAACATTCACATAAACTCTCAAAAGATCAAAAAAAAATCAAAACACAAAAACATTAGAAAACATTCAAAATACCTAAACAACCTCAAATATCTTTTCAGAATACCCTAAATAGCCTCAAATAATCGAAAATAAAAACATTCACATAAACTCTCAAAAGATCAAAAATAGTCTCAAAACACAAAAATATTCTAGAATTCAGAAAACACGAAAATATTAAAATACATTCAAAAAACCTAAATAGCCTCCAATATCTTTTGAGAAAACCCTAAATAGCCTCAAATAATCGAAAACAAAAACATTCGCATAAACTCTTAAATGATCAAAAATAATCTCAAAACACAAAAACATTCGAGATTTTAGAAAACATTCAAAAGACCTAAATAGCCTCAAATATCTTTTGAGAAAACACTAAACAGCCTTAAATAATCGAAAATAAAAATAATCACATAAACTCTCAAAAGATCAAAAACAACCTCAAAACACAAAAACATTAGAAAACATTCAAAAGACCTAAACATCCTCAAATATCTTTTGAGAAATCCCTAAACAACCTCAAATAATCGAAAAAAAACAAACAATCCCATAAATTCTGAAAAATATCAAAAGCAGCCTCAAAACACAAAAACATTCGAGAATTCAAAAAACATTACAAAACATTCAAAAGACCTAAACAACCTCAAATATCTTTTGAGAAAAACCTAAACAACCACAAATAATCGAAAAAGAAAATCATATAAACTCTATAAATATTAAAAAAGCCTCAAAACATAAAAACATTGGAGAATTCAAAAAACACATAAACATTATAAAACATTAAAAAGACCTAAATAGCCTCAAATATCTTTTCAGAAAACCCTAAATAGCCTCAAATAATTGAAAACAAAAACAATCACATAAACTCTCAAAAGATCAAAATAGCCTCAAAACAAAAAAACATTCGAGAATTTGAAAAACACAAAAACATCATAAAACATTCAAAAGACCTAAATAGTCTCAAATATCTTTTGAGAAAATCCTAAACAAACTCAAATAATCGAAAACAAAAACATTCACATAAACTCTCAAAAGACCAAAAACAACCTCAAAACATAAAAACATTCGAGAATTTGAAAAACACAAAAACATTAGAAAACATTCAAAATACCTTAAATAACCTCAAATATCTTTTGAGAAAACCCTAAACAGTCTCAAATAATTGAAAACAAATGCATTCACATAAATTCTCAAAAGATCAAAAACAACCTCAAAACACAAAAACATTCAAGAATTCAGAAAACACAAAAATATTAGAAAACATTCAAAAGACCTAAACAACCTCAAATATCTTTTGAGAAAATCATAAACAACCTCAAATAATCAAAAACAAAAATATTCACATAAACTCTCAAAATATCAAAAAAATCCTCAAAACATAAAAACATTTGAGAATTCAGAAAACACAAAAACATTAGAAAACATTCAAAAGACCTAAATAGCCTCAAATATCTTTCAAGAAAACCCTAAATAGCCTCAAATAATTAAAAATAAAAACATTCACATAAACTCTCAAAAGATCAAAAACAGCCCCAAAACACAAAAACATTCTAGAATTCAAAAAACGCAAAAACATTAGAAAACATTCAAAAGACCTAAACAACCTCCAATATCTTTTGAGAAAACCCTAAATAGCCTCAAACAATCTGAAATGGTGAATTTTGTGTGTTATCACTAGGGTTTAGGACATAGGGAAACAAAATCCAACATTGACATTCAAGAACAAGCCCTTGAGATTCCAATGCAAAGTTGATTGAAATCTGACAAAGGGTGTGTTCTAGGAGATGGAATAATGTAAATGAGGGGTTCACCACCAAGTGTAAACATGGAAAAATAAATGCTTGAAAATATAGTGTTGTATGTAAGATGACCTAAAAAATGACTTTAAGATTTAATTGAAATGTAATAGAAAATTGCTAAACTAGAAATGTGCACCTAGAAACCTCCAAGAAACTAGAAACAACTCTGAAATTTTGGAAATACTGACTTTTTGACCAACTGGGACTCATTCACCAACCTGGGTGAATCTGTCCCAGATCTAGATTTCTGTGCGAGAACTTATTTTGGGAAAAAGGGTATCAGAATCTACAACTTGATTTGACAGACAGCAACAGTGGGACTCATTTGCCACACTTGGTGAATCAATCAAGTTTAGCTTTTTCAATACTTGAAAACTCTGATATGCTCCTTAACACTTGCTCTTCTGCTCCAACTTGAATTCCAGGTCCAAACTTGTAAAATCCACCTGCAAAATAGAATTTGGCTCGAATTGGTAATGGGGGGTTTTCCTTGGTCAAACCCCAAGTTTGGTAATTAAACCTTGGAAAAGATAATGAAATGTGTATGGAAACCCTAGCCTTAAGTGTGTCTAAGACTAGGAAATTTGAAACATGATGCAATCCTATTCTAACATGAGAGAACATGATGCAATAATAGAAATGAAGAGATGAATGATTCACTTGTGATGATCTTAAATCATCCCAAATGAACCCTAGCAATGCTTGTACCTTCCTTAGGATGAATGTAGAGTGATAATGGAGGATGGAATCACTTAGAAAACAAGTCTTTAGGATTGGCTTGATGGCTAGTTGCATCTCTCCAACCTAGAATCCATCATAATTCACCATAGGCATCCATAATAAACCCTCGACAATGCTTGATCTTGATCTAAAGTGAGCTTGAAGACTTGCAAAAACACTTTAATGTTTCTCCAAAGCTTCAACTCTACATGTTCTTGAAACTTGAATGCTCTTATGATAACTTGCTTGAATACTCTTGATGCTTGATGTTGGACGATGCTTGATGTTGGGTTAAATATTGATAAAAATGACTTAGAAGCTTGCTTTTATAGGCATCAACACCTAAATGGCAGTTATTTAGATCCCAAAGGTCGAAATTCACCAAAAATTTGAATTAAATTGATGAATTCCCGCTCAAAATTGAAAAAGGCCCCATAAGGGACTCATTCGCCACCCTGGGCGAATGGCTCCCACCTAAGGGGACTCATTCGCCCAAGGTGGCGAATGAGTCCCACCTTAAGTTTTTAAGGTGGGTTTTTTAATCTTTCAGGATTTTGATAGATTTTAAATGATTTTTAAGTGGAATAGGCCTCAAAATTCTAAAATAATGGGTCTTAGAGGCTTATAAATGATGATTTTAAGGGATAATTAATGCAAGGGTGCCAAAATGGGTCCAAATTAAGTGTGAAATTGTCTCTTTTTTCAAGAGTGCACAATTTTCTACACTATATTTAGCCCCCACTTTAGCGCCCATATGACTTTACATGCATATGTAAGCTAAAGAAATCTAAAAAGGATACGCATATGAGTTCAACAATGACACGGGAGAATGAAGCCCCCATTGTAGTTAGCTGTAAAACCACAATGTTAGGAACTGCATCCTGCAACATGAATTCGTTAGTTGTCCAAAAACAACCCTCTTAGAAAACCTCCATCTAGAGATCGTATTAGAGGGTAGATATATGCCCCCCCTTGATTTCGCTTGCCTTACGAAGGTGGAATCAAGGTAGCAGTCTAGCCACATTGAACAAGATAAGTCATATCATAGGGCATTTACAAGTACCATGCCACATAATGATAGATGATTGATGATTTCAGGATCAGAATCACAATTTCGATGCAACAAACAACATCGAAAATGGAGCTCTCCAGTACCCGTTTTGTTGATTTTATTAAAAAGCACTTTTTAACCCTAATGTAGTAAAAACCCTAATTTCAACTTACATAAGAGTAAAAAAGTGAAGTAAATTCTTACTAATTTTCCATTTACCTTTTGTAGCTTGATAGCGATTGAGGAATAGTGAAAGATGTTGAGCAGATAGGATTACAAGCTTGCGAGACTGGATGTGTTGTGGGACAAGGTGGCACGCATCAAACACCATCATGAGGTAAGTTGAATCTTCGATCTTCGCTTTGTCCTTATGCAGTAATTTGATGATTTTTTATGTATATCTAGGTTAATTTAGGGTCTTGGAAAAAAGTTCGCAAAGTGTCCCCTTTTTTTTGCGAAGTGTCCCATTTTTTGCAAAGTCTCCCTTTTGTTCGTGAAGTGTCCCACTTTTTTGCAAAGTGTCTTGTTTCTTCGCGAAGTGTCCAAAAAGGGTTCCAAAGTGTCTAGGGCCTTTAGGGAAGCACACTAGAGCAGCTTTAGTATACTTTTATGATTGTTGATGTAAAAATGATTTAGGATGTATTATTATACTTTTGTTAGGTGCCCACCTATTCGTATCAATGTATCAGAGGTAGATAGATCAATCTATTGATAGATTTAGCCTCCACCCTTTCAGTGGATGACACAGAGTTATTACAAAATGTAGGAGTTTATTGGGCATACCTCATGCCTCCCATGAGGTACCATGATGCGATGTTGATGGTGCTAGTAGAGCGCTAGGATGTCAATACATGCATGTTTCATCACACTAGAAGACGTATATTGCATACTCTGAGTTCCCATCTAGGGTGAGCGAGTATGCTTCTGAGCGGAGTAGATGTTCCAAGAGATCAAATATGGCACGCAATATTACTTGGACAGACCAATACATGATGAGAGAGTGAGGGCACGAATAGACCTGGTGATTCTTCTATACTCACAATCCCCACTGATGAGATGGATTATGATGCTAACAATTGCACTAGTGCTCATTCTAGACAGGCGAGCAATGCACTTGGATGGAGAAGTAGTACATCTGATACGAGGGATGGTAGAGCACTAGATAGTATACATCTAGGGGCGTTGTATCCTAGCTCATTTGTATTATGATCTTGGTCGATTTTTTTTTCGAGAGGTGGATAGTATGGTGCATTGTATGCTTCTACAAGTTTGGTGCCTTGAGCATATCACTTGTACCACACCTACCGGCTTCATGTATATGACAACCTTGGGGTATCCTTGGGCCTTTAGCTATCCTCTATGATAATTTTGGCAGTATGGTTATTTACATTTTTAGAGAGTATGATTTGATAGCCTGGAGGAGGATGAGATCCTTTGGAGACCTTATCAGCTTGTGCCTCAGTGGCCAGATCATACTTGGCAGATGAGGAGATAACAACTAGACAAATTTTTGGCAGGTCGACACGACCACGTAGTACATCCTTTCTACTACAATTGAGTCACACGGTAGTTTAGGAAAATTCAGATAGCACCTAGGGCATGACCCTTCTTCAGGAGATTAGTGTGGAGTGCTCAAAGACCTGGTGATACTATACAGTTTACCATAGATTATGTTATTTATAGTGACTCTTGGTATTCAGATCATGACATGCCTCTGATCTCTGATGCGGATGACATTGGTCCCACAGATGACTATGAGGAGTGGTGGAAATTATCATGACCGACCCTCATTTTTCCTATGGAGGAGCCAATAGGTGATGCAGGACCACTCCCGAATAAGGGAGATGATGTAGAGGATAGAGCCAATGAGACACGCTACAGGGTTGCAGACATATTTACAAATGTCATAGATGATGATTATGATGAGGATGTTGATCCTGACTATGATGGACAAGAGGGAGGAGATGATAAGGATGATGAGGAGGAGGCGTAGTCCATGAGTGAGGGTGATGTGGCGGTAAATGTGGATCCAGCAGGGCACGAGTGGGGAGAGTCGTCTCCTGCTCGTATGACTAGATTACGAGCAGTGGCTGTAGCAAGCACCAATACCTATAGTCATGGAGAGGCTAGCACAACCTCCATGCCCACGGCATAGGAAGAGACTGATTTCTCACAACCTACCAGGGATATAGGTGATGATATATTTATTTATTGTTTTTTCTTTTATGTATTTGCTTACTCATATATATCATTATGTGTACTGATATGTTATTGTTGCTATCATGAAAGAGCTACGAGAGACTTTAGGGATCTCTACTAACAGGAATCTGCAGAGATAGTGCCCCCATCAGTTGACGAGGAGGCTATAGACTCAGACTATGTGCCCCCACCCATCGTGGATTAGGACCTAGAGTTGTTCAGGCTATATGTCAAACTACGGGAAGCATATGAGAGTTTGAGGAGATGCCTCCACTGAACCCATGCTACCCTCGAGGTGCAGTCATCCTGAGCCCCTGCAAAGTTCAAGAGACTAGAGGAAGAGGTAGCGAGGCTACAGGCGGAGAGAGATCAAATAGCTAGAGCACATCGGGAGACCCTTGGACAGATACGAGGTTTATATTTTTCTCTTGGTACACTCAATGGGTCATGATCATGATTGCACACTACTATCTCCCAACAGACTGCTACCAGACAGATGTGGCCACTAGGGCCCGAGGGATCTAGTAGCCACGAGCCTTAGTAGTATTGTATATTTAATGCTATGTACATAAAACTTTGATATGTATATGTGAGCACATGATGTTTTTGTATTATCTATGTTGGAATGTTAAATGTCAATGTGATTAATGAAATAACCTTTGTAAGATTATTTAATGAATGCTTCCATGATTTAACTTGCTATATGTGATCTAATCAAAACTTATTACAGTTTCTCTTAGATGCAACATTGTGATGAAGTATGTTATGTTAAATTAAATGCACTTATAATTTAATTAGAGGACATTAAATGCTTATAAGGATCTATTCTAACATGACACATGAAATAAACTTGAATAGAATGAGACCTAAATTAATTAAATAACATTAAATTAAATAATCGCTTTAGATTTCAAGACATGCAAAGAATCACTTGTCAAGAACGAAGCAATGTGAAAGCCCATGGAATGTAATCCATTAGCTCTAACAACACTGCTCACCATCCATACTATTCAAGGGGATTTAGATGTAATACCAACGTAGATGCACGGTATTGATAAGATCTTTAAGGGGGGTATTGTCCATTTCTGTTAATGTATATGCTCCAGACCCATAATTTTTGTTAATTATATAAGGTCCTAACCAATTAGGACTGAATTTTCCTTTTTCATTCAGGTCGACATTAACATTTCACTAATTTTTATACAAGACCAAATCAACTTTACTAAATACGTGAGGAATGACATGATTACTATGTCGGAGTTGTAATTGCTTAGCATAAGCTTGGAGGTGCTCGAGAGCATTAATGTGTTGTTCATCAAGCATCTCAAGCTGATGCAATCATTGTTGTTTGTAAGTGTCATTGTCAATGACCTCTTGAAGAGAAATCCTTAGCATAGGGATTTCTAACTCCAAGGGCATCACTACCTCGGTACCAAAGACAAGGTTATACGGATTTGTTCCTATTGATGACCTAACACTAGTATGGTAAGACCATAATGCATATGTCAGTTGTGTATGCCAATCTTTATTATGTTTATTAAATATTTTTATTAGAATTTGGTTGATGGTTTTATTAGTTGCTTTGGCTTGGCCATTAGATTGTGGGTAGTAAGTTGTATAAAAGCAATGTTGAATATTAAATGTGTCAATAAATTTCTTCTCATCATTGTTCTTGAGTGGTGTTCCATTGTTTGAAAATGTGGAAGGAAGTCCAAAATGTGCAATAATGTGTTTCAATATGAAACAATATATTACATCAGTAGTTGTGGACCGAAGAGGGATAGCTTCTACCCATTTTGTGAAACAATTCATGGTTATGACTATAAATGTATGGCCAACAGATGAGGGTGGAAAAAAAATTCCAATCAGATCCAATCCCCACATTGAGAATGACCAAATAGGAATTTGGGCTTGGAGCTCAGCAGCATGAGCATGAATCAGATTGTTATGTTCCTAACATTTATGAAATTTCTTAACATACACAAAGCAATCAATTTCCATATATCTCCAATAATATCCCATGTGGATGAGTTTTTGCACTAAAGATCTACCTCCAAAATGACCTCCACAGGCACCTGCATGTGCCTCTTTGAGTGTTATGGGGATTTCAGATTTGTTAAGGCATCTGAGCAAAAGACCATTGAAGGACCTTTTTTTATAATTTGTCAACTAAAATGACATATTTGGCTGCCAGTTTTCACAAACGACGTTGGGTATTCATTGTTGTGGGATCAGGAAAAGTACCATCTTTCAAATAGTTGAATATTGTGTCATACCATTCACTTGAGTCTTTCTTAGTTGTTGCTAACACTTCTTCAAGTTTACCTTCAATGGATGGTTTCATGATTGAGTGAAAAATAAATGTGACATCTTTTGAAGGATCTTGAGGTGATATAAGAGAGGTCGCACTCACCATTACATTTTCATGTCAATTATCTTTTCATGGGATGTTATCAATGGTGAATGATTCAAACTTCTCTAATAAGTTCATTGTGAGATCCTTATATTTGGCTAATTTATCATTCTTTGCTTGATATGTCCCATTTATTTTCTTTATGATTAATTGTGAATCACCAAAGATCCAAAAAAAATTCTCACCCAAGACTAAGGCAGAATTCAATCCTACGAGCAATGCTTCATACTCAGTAGTGTTGTTTGTACATAGGAAATTTAACCGATATGATAAGGAAATAGGCTTCCCTATAGGCAGGATTAATATAACCCTAGCATCGGAGCCTATTCTACACTTAGATCCATCAAAGTATAATTCCCATGTAGCAATTTCTATTGCCAACACATTATCATTGGGGAAATAGTCATTACTAAGTAACGCCATAGAGGACGAAGCATCAACTAACTGGTCGGTCAAGGCTTGACCCTTAATTACTTTTTGTGAAACAAATGTTAGTTCAAACTTAGTCAAAAACATTACCCATTTAGCTAGAGATCCAGATAGGTCTATTTTATTAAAAAGATGTTTGAGAGGATCAAATTTTGTCATCACTTGTATTTCCGCATTCAATAAATAATGTCACAATTTACTTGTAGCGAATACAAGGGCCAAACATTATTTTTTTGTCATTGTATATCATTTTTCATAATCAATCAATGTTTGACTAATGTAATATACTAGATGCTCTTTACCGTTTTCGTCTTGTTGAGCCAACAATGCTGCTAAAGCATGGGTTGAGGTGGCAATATAAAGTATAAAATGTTTTTTTGGCATAGCGGGTTGTAAAACAAGTGGAGTCACAAGATATTCCTTTAAACTCTCAAAATCATGTTTACAATCATCATTCCAATTAAAGTGTACATCCATTTTGAGAAGATGTGTGAATGGTAATGTGTGATCAACTAAAGAAGACCCAAAATGACTAATAGCTTGGATTCTTCCTTATAATGTGCGTAATTGAGAAATATTTTTAGGGGGTGGCATATTGACAATAGCATCAATATTCTTTGTATCCACCTCAATGCCTCTATGAGACATGATAAACCCTAAAATCTTTCCACTATCAACACCAAAAAACACATTTTTTTGGATTCAGCCTCATGTTGTATGTTCGCATTCGCTCAAAGATCTTCTGAAGGGCATTCACATTGTCTTGTCTTGTTAATTATTTGGCTAAAATTTCATCGACATAATCCTCCAAGATTTTATGTATGTAATCATTGAATATTAGTGGCAGAGCTCATTGATATGTTGTGCCCGCATTTTTTAATCCAAAAGTAATCATAACCCAACAAAATGTCCCCCACATAGTTGTCAATGTTGTTTTGTATTGATCTTTAGGGTTGATAAAGATATGATTATATCCTGAAAATCCATCCATGAATGACAAAAAATCATGTCCCACAGTCAAGTCTACTATCATGTCAATGTTAAGAAGGGGAAAGTCATCTTTTAAAGATACTTTATTCAACTATCTGTACACATCCTAATGTGATTGTTAGGTTTTGCGACTACAACAATATTTGAGATCCATGGAGAATAATCAATAGGTTTTATGAAGCCAGCATCAAGGAGCTTTTCAAGTTCATCTTTAACAAGCAAATCTATCTTAGGATTCATCTTTCATATATTTTGTCAAACGAGCTTGGCATTCTCAACAAGGAAAATTTTGTGTGTGATTATCTTCGGATCTATGCCAGGAATATCTGAATACTTCTAAGCAAAGAGTTCAGGAAATTCATGAAGCAAGGTTGTTGTATCCTCTTGTTCTTCATCATCGAGGCATTTTCCAATTTTAATTACTTTCTCATTATCTATCATATCCATTGGTATTTCAATTGTGTCCCCTAAAGGGAGTGCATTGATATTATATTGTTCTGATTTTGTGTCCTTGTCATGACTTTCATCTTCAGCATCTCTCGGCTTAACACTAATCATAGCACATGTAATATTTTCCTCATGAGGAGTAGATGGTGTCTCATAAACTCCTAACATGTGTTTCAAAGATTCCTCATTTTCAAAGTACTCTCATGATGGGGGTAACTCCATGTCAAGCAATTTAGGATGTTTTATTGTAAGGTTGAATTTTGGCTTGCACATGATAGTATTGATGTTTAATGATGGTCGCTTTGTTGCTTGCATAATTTTAGGACATATCCCAAACCAGTATTTTTATCTTGTATGTTAGGTTCTATAGGGACTCAAATTCCTTATTCTTTCCTTCCACACCCTTTACCATTGTAACCCAATTGCTTCACTAGTTGATAACCTCTTCCATAAAGTTGTTCCATTTCTTTCAAGTTTGGTGGTTGTTGGTAGTCTATCTCATCAAATTTTGTCATATAACTTGTGTCTTCTTCAAGAGTAGTTGAGTTAGATGTTTGTGATTGTTCTTCCAAGTTCTGAGTTGACATTACAGTTGGTTGTTGTTGCTTTTCATCTTCTTTTCTTGTGATTATATATTCTCCAATAAATGAGGGTGTGAAATCCAAAGAACCCCAATCATCATCCAATAACTTTGAAATTGTTTCCTTTTCTTGTTTATCTTCTGTTAAAGGTGCTATATTGGAAGTGGGAATTAATGTGTTTAGTGGGCTTGCAGTTCCTTTTTCTACTTGTAGGAAACTTTCAGGCTCAGGCTCCATTTCAACTTGGTATACCTTATTTTCATGGAGATACTTCATAATATGATGAAGAGTCGAGGGTACCACATGCATCTCATGAATCCATGGTCTTCCCAAAATAAGATTGTATGAAAGGTCATGAGGCATAACATGAATAGGATTTTGTAAGGTAACCCTTTCGACTGTTATAGATAAAGTAATTACACCTAGTAGTTGCCTTCCTACATTGTCAAATCCTTGAATGGATAAGGATTCGAGTTGCATTGTTGATTTATCTACCCACAACTTATCTAAGAGTTTCACACTACACACATTAAGGGAAGAACCATTATCAACCATTTTCCTTTTTATACCTATTTGGTTAAATTGAGCAATGATCATAAAGGCCCCATTTTTTCGTCTTAATTCCAAAGGGGGCAGCTCATGTTCATGAAATGTGATGTCAACATTAATTGTAGTCATTCCTTCTATAAGATCTTCCACATCATTTTCATTTGTACTAGGGAGAACCACTACTTGTAATTGTAAGGTTGTTTGAATCATACTATGATAGTTCGAAGAATTCTAAATTAAATCCCATAGGGATATTTTTGTAGGAGTATTCTTAAGTTGTTCAACGAGATTATACTCCTTTCCACAATGCGTGGTTAGATGAGGAGCACTAGGTAAGGTGTGATTGGGTAAAGGTAAGGGTGTTGGGGTCGTTTGGTGTGGTTGTGGGTTGTTTCTAGTATTATATGTATGAGCAACATTATAATGACTTGTTTGTTGCAATACATTATTCAAAGGAGGATAGAGGGTAAATTTAGGTTGTGGTTTATGCGAAGGTGGGTAAAGGATAAGTTGAGATTAGATTATGTTAACTTCTCTTGTTTTTTGTTTCTCATTACAAGCCTTAGTGGAAGGACTTTGTGAGATGAAATCCTCAAGGGTTTCATCTAACATATCAAAGTCATTGCTACTAAAAGGCTTGAGGGTTAAGTTGAATTTGTTTGGTTGGTGTTTTTCATGACAAGCCTTAGTAGATGGTCCTAGTGAGAGGAAGTCCACAAGGGATTCATCTAACATGTCTAGGTCATCACTAATAAATGGCTTGGATGTTATGTTTTTTTCTAAATTTAATCATTTCTTTTATTGGGTCTTTTGATGTTTTCAATTTTTTGTTTTTGTTTTCCAATGAATCTAATTTAAAGGAACTAGGAACTAATTCTGAAAAATGAAATTTGCAAAAATATAATGCTATCCATAATTTCCATGAATGTAAATGATGCAAATGATTTCAATGTAATGGGAAATAACTATACTGAAATAGAAAAAGTAACAGAACCAAACAGGAGCCTAGAAACTAGAAATTTAATTTTGTAGGATCCTCTAAAAAATATGACCCATACCAATTCATCTGAGTCATATTCCCCATTTTTCCATAATTTTTTACCACACCAATGTGTTCCAAAAATAACAAGACTTGACATTTCATCTAATCAAACAACATCCTTGAATTTAGAGATAATATTGGGTAAAACATTTATTTTAACAGTCAATTGACTGATATACAAAAAACCTCATCGATGAATGTGTTGTAAGCACACACAACAACCTTTGCATGGGATTATCATGACATGAATGGGATAGAACCAACATTATGCATGTCTATGATTTATATCAATGATGATTTCAAATTGGTTAGACAACCCCAAAGGAGGATGAACCCTGTAGTATGTGATATAATTAAATCAGAATTGTAAAAATTTCTTGATGCAGGATTTATCTATCCCATTTCTGATATTCAGTGGGTGTCACCCCTATTAATTGTCCCTGAGAAAGGAGGAAAATGGATTGTTTGTGTGGACTACCATGAATTAAATGTTGCAACTAGGAAGGACCACTTTCCACTCCCATTCATTAACCAAGTACTTGATTCATTGGTAGGAAAGAAGTATTTTTAATTTTTGGATGTATTTATTGACTAAAATCAAATTAAGATAGCCCCAAAAGACCAAGATAAGACAACTTTCACATGCCCTTTGGTTACATATGCTTATTTTGTATTGTCATTTGGGCTATGCAATGCACCAGCCACCTTCTAGAGGGAAGTACTAAGCATATTCTCAAACTTTACACATGATTCCATGGAGGTTTACATGGATGATTTCACAACTTATGGGAATACCTATGATGAAGAACTTGGCAATTTGGAGAAGGTCCTAAAGAGGTGTCAGTAAAATAACATGTCCCTAAGTCATGAGAAATGCTACATGATTATGACTGAGGGGATTGTATTAGGATTTTTTGTGTCAAATGAAGGAATTCAAGTATACCTTAGCAAAATTGAGGTGATATCAACACTCCTTGTGCCTCAAAGATAAAAGGATGTTAGAAGTTTCCCTGGCATGTTGGGTATTACAAGAGATTCATCCAAGACTTTAGTAAACTTGCAGCCCCACTGTTTGTCATATTGTCAAAGGATGTAGAATTTAAATGGACAATTGTTTGTCAACATTCCTTTGAAGCACTCAAGGAAGCATTAACAAAAACCCCTATCTTGAGAGGAAAAAATTGGAGTTTACCTTTTCATATCCATACAAATCCTTATGATTTTTCTATAGGATTTGTGCTTGGATAGAAGGAAGGAAACAAAGAGTATGTCATATATTACATCAACAAAAATCTTCAAGGGGAAAAACTGAACTATATAGTGACAAAGAAGGAGATGTTGGCAGTATTTTATACAATAAATAAATTCAAACATTAAATTACAAGGTATTCAATGTTCATACACACTAACCATACAACTATAAGGTATCTCATGAATAAACTAGTGGTTGGTGACAAGCTTATGAGGTGGTTTTTGTTACTTCAAGAATGTGACATTGCCATTGTGGATAATTCAAGTAAAGAAAATGTAGTGGAAATTTTTTTATCTAGAATACCAACCAAATCAAAAGAAGATGTTGATGACTCATTCATATATGAGCATTTATTTTCTCTCTATGCATACACCTTAGTATACAGATATTTCCAACTATCTTGTAGCAGAACAAACACCATCCCATTTCTCAACAAGGGAGAAGAGGCAATTAGTTCACAAGAGTTTTACCTACTCATGGATAGTTGGATACTTATTCTACATATGCTTAGAAAACATAATAAGAAGATGAAGTATATGATATCCTCAGAGCATTCCATGATGAAACCTGTGGGGAACACTTTGCAACAAAGAGGATAACTCTTAAAATTTTGAATATTGACTACTATTGGCCAACTCTTCATAAAGATGTAGTGAAATATACCAAGAGTTGTGATAGATGTCAAATAATGGGAAGGCCAAAAAAAATAGATGAAATACCATTACAACCACAGTTAGCAAGAGCACCATTTGATAGATGGGGATTAGACTATATTGGCCTTATTTCACCAACATCAAATAACAAAGAGTACATACTGGTTTGTATAGATTACCTTACAAAATAGGTAGAGGTTAAGGCTTTACAATTTGCAAGAGATGGGAATGTGGAAAAACTTCTTTATCAAGGCATATTCACAAGATATGGAGTTCCAAGAGAAATTGTCACAAACCAAGGACCCAAGTTTACATCAAAGTTGATCACCAAATTGGTTCAAGAATATGAGAGAAGACACAGAAATCCCACACCTTATCACCCTCAAGAAAATGGGCAAGTGGAAGTCACCAACAAGGAAAATGAAAACATCCTCACAAAGACAGAGCAAATTCATAGGAAGGATTGGGTGGCTAGGTTACCTGAGGTAGTTTGGGCTTATAGAACAACTTGGAAAACCACAACAATATTTACACCATATGAACTAGTGTATGGTAAGAAAGCAGTACTTCCTCTAGAATTTGAGTATAAAACATTGAGGATAGCAGCCAAATTGGGTATGGATTTGTTAACAACATAGAAGAAGAGATTACATAACTTGAATGCCCTAGATGAAATCATAATGGAAGCCATACACCACACTGAAGTTGTCTAAAATCAAAGGATCCATTAGTATGATCAATTTATTAAGACAAAGGAATTTACTACAAGTGATTAGTCTCTACTTTATGACTCCAAATACAAATATTACAAAGGAAAATTGCAAGCCAAATGGCTTGGGCCATATGAGATAAAGCAAGTATTTCCAAATGAATCAGTATAACTACAAATAATTGATGAATTATGGTTCTCATTGCTAGTTAACAGACATATATTAGAGCTTTATAAGAAACCATTGCAAAAGAATGACTTCCTTCTTACATTACAATAATAATTTTAACCTACAATTGATTATTCAGCAATAGAGACAACAATGAACTAGTCGGAGAGCTATACAGCTTGCCCACTAATGTCCCATAGGTATGATTTTCTTGCATATTTCACATGCACACACTACACATGTGACAATTGAAAATATTCATTTTCTAATAAAGTAACAAAAGAAGCAAGGACTTGTAGCATCACACCTCTAGCTGACAAACTTACAGAAGGGACATGTTACTGCATGAGCCCATAGCACTTATCTATCATTCATTTCATATTATGAAATATAATCTCTCAAAATATTTTGATTTTAATAACAATTACAATGAAACCAAGCACCCATTAAGGTTAGCTTAAACCAAAACATTGCATAAAAGAACTCTAACCAAGAATGTGCCCTAAAACCACTTAAGGAGGAGGGGTGGGAATATGGTCAGAGGATCCCTAGGATCTATTGAATCAATAATTACAAAGATTACAACTGAAAGAGAGAGCCTAAACTCAACACAAAGAATGTGCACTCAAGATCCTTTAACATATGAGGTGCTAACATATGGTGGAGTGCTAATTGTTGAATTGAAAGAAAATAGGCAGATAACCAGCCATGAGAGAAATTACAAATAACAATTCATCCACTGCGGCAAGCATCCACTCATGAGTGGGAATTCACCACTTTCCAGTGGGTACAATGAGAAAATTAGCAAGTTCTTTTTTCCACATTGGCGGTAAACCATCCAGGGGTTACAATGTGATAATTAAACATAAATAAGTAGCAACTAAATAGATTGAAACAGTACTATTGTTATAAGCTTTTACAAATAGGAAAGAGCTGCAAATTATAAGAGTTTTATAATGATTTCAAGCACCAAGATATAGTATTATTCCACGTTAGTTATCAACAAGAATTGATGATGAAAGACTGGAAAAGTAAACTGAAATAAGTCTGATTTAGAAATCTGCAATTCTGGAAATGAATTATTAGCAATTGCAAAATCAATCAAATTCTCATAACTTCATCAAATTACCTTCGATTGGACTGAAATATTTTGTGAATAATCTCTAAGAGTATGGCGCCCAAGAACCAATCAAAAACCAACATCAAATCCTTCACATTAATTTGGCACAAATCCCAATGCCACTTAGAAAAGTACGACCCTCCTTGAGGGGCGATTTTGACATTAAAAATCAAGAACTCCAAAATTAAATCTACAAATGCATAAGTGGGGTCGCCTCTAGCATAGGAATCAATAGAACCAATACCCACAAGCTAAATAAATTCATACCCAAAGTTGTAAATAGAAATTTCCTTCAGCCATCAAAGGACCAGCAAACACAAATTTTGGAAATAACATCAATTTCTACAACAATGAAGATCAATATGTACTTCTGAATGAAGCACACTCTCAATCCATCATCTAGGGAACCATAGTTTCAAGCCCGAAGAGTGGAATAGAATTGCTAAGCTTTCCCTTAGCCAGATTCTGGATTTCAAACCAGCAACATAACTTTGCTTTCCAAAACATAACATTATCAGCTCTCCACAATGCATCAATATATAAGTTTCAATGGGCAAATGAAACACCCTGAATTCCAAGAAGTCGAATCACTTCAACTTCCCAAGGGACACACCTTTAACCATTCACTTTATTGTGAAATAATAAAACATTATTCCCCTTCCCTTTAGGCAACCAATTCAATTTGCAACAATAAAGCATTTATTAAATCATTAAATGCTCAACATGACCCCTTAATGTCCCCTCTTTAAAACAACATGAAGTTATCACTCCTAGGCATGGGGGTACAACTTAAAAACATGAAATTGACTAAGTATAACACTTAGTCCAAGGAGATAACCAAAACCAATGCCAATATTGAAATTGAAGGATTACCACAAATAGCATGATGACCTGAGTTGAACTGCAAATGATGATATTGCCAAAAATAGACTTACTAGTTCACTTCAACTCAATAGAAAGCCAAACTGATTGGCCACACTGAACTGCAAAAGATTGAGTCATTGCTAGAGTGATACTGCTATAAATATATGTACCAAAAATAGCACATTTCTATAAATAGTAAGTTTGTCAAAACCACATCTGTACACCAACTGAGCAGTATCATGACTTACTATAAATAGTAAGTGTTTCCAAATATCTTTTAAGCACAAACCAGGAAACCATCATGAATTACTATAAATAGTAAGTGCCCAGAAAGGATATCAAATTCAGATGCATGTCACACCACCCTGAAGATCTCTAAAAACCCAGAAAAAACCTAGAAACATTTCCTGCATGCAAGGTACCAGTCAAAATTGCATGTAATTATTTTAACATGCATGTTACCTCATCCTGAAGCTCTTCAAAAACCCAAAAAGCTCCACTAAACATGCGTCAGAAAAACACACATGCAAGCCCTCAAAACTGCATCTAAAACCTCCTAAAAAATAGGAAACCCTAATTTCCTATTCTGCTTAGCCTACGAGTTTTCAGAAATAGGCTAAATCCAATTGTAGAGTGTAGGGCTAAATCGGGGACATTACATATTACCATCTACATTAATTGCATATATATCACTTCATAGACTATACTTCCATACATTCATTCATGCATATTCCATTTCATTACATATAGCTTCTTACATCCATTCACATATAGCAATCATACCACCTTTATCAATTATAATGTACCATGCAATTAATCTCACATTGAACCTATTTTCTACACTCTGCAACCTTTTCAATCCATCATTTTCCATGTGCCATGAATATGTTGTCATTCATTTCAAATTACCATTACGTAAAATTATTGCAATCATGGCAAGTCACTTCAAATCACGCTACATGAAGTCATCAATTACTTCACACGAGTTAAATTTTATTTCAACCAATTCCTACAGGTACACTACACATTAATTTATCATAATTAACATCGCTAATTATTGATTTTTCTATATGTTTATAGTTCATTCATGCATGCTACATATCTTAATTTATTTTTCACTACTTTTAATAAAACCCTCTGCCAAAATTGTACTCACTAAATGAGGATACTTAGTATCTTTAGTTGGGAAGAGGGTTATTCCTTAGTTTTCTTGTTTTTCAAAAACTCTCTACAAAACCTTTCCATTGTTTTATTTTCCTCCATTTTCAAAAGACACCAAGTTCAAAGGAAAGGAAAGGGTTATCAACAACTGAATTGAAAGGTGCATTTGAATAGATTAGCATTCTAGCATAGTTGAAGTGGTTAATTGAGGTGGTGGAACGAGAATAGGAGTAGAATTAAGGATTTCAATTAATGAAGCATTACCATGGCAAGTGATATAATATGCAAAGAACCAGCGACACATGACCAATTGTTGGATGATAGGCTAGTTTTTCCCATTTCCTAGCAAGCTGGTTAGTTACAATATTTTTTGAAGCTTACAGAATTTAATGAGGTTATGACCCAACAATTTACAACCATATTGTATAATGATGAAGCAGTTTTTAGGAGCTTAAGGGTAGATGCCTCAGAAGATACTATTGTTGGAGTATCTAGATTTCCAAGAGAATGAGAAGAGTTTCTAGTTAGGATAGATGCTATTGCAACAAGGAATGAATTTAGACAACTAGGAGAAAACTTGGATTCCTCTTCTCAAGTTAATAAATGATTATCTTTACCCTAGATTTGGGCTTCAATTTCTTCCTATATAGTTAACTACTTAACATGTGATGGAAGACAATCTTTGCAATTCACAGTTTATTTTAAACTATTGAGTCATCTTTGCCATGGTAGGCATGTAGATTTCCTAATTTCTTCTATAATATGTTAAAGAGAATATCATCTAAGTATAAAAGGGAAAAATCAATACAACATTATCCCATTTTTGTTTGGTTACATTGTTGATAAAGAGGAGTCTTAGGACTCAATTTCCAAAAGTTTCTTGGGAATTTTTTCTTAATTGGAACAATATCAATAGTATCTATGAAAGGCCTAATAAGGATAATAGGGACCAAGAACAAATAATGCAAGAACCTATTGTTCCAAAAAGGGAAATACCCTTTGGCTCCCATGTTACGTCACCTACCCATTGCACAGGAGAACCAGAGGAGTAGGGCTTACAAGAAACATAACCTGTAGCCTCCATACTAAGCAACCTGTAGCAGAGGACAAACAAGAAACCCCTTGTTTCAAGAAAATCACAAAAAACCAAGAAAAGAAATGGAGCCTCTTCTTCTACACCTGCAAAAGGGAAGAAGAGACCCACACAACCTAGGAGATGATCACATCGTCTAAAGAGAAAGGGGGGCATGCGATGATCAATTAAAAATTAGGAAGAGGATGTTGCAATGGTAGAAATAAATAAAGATTCAAAGGATAATGTCTCTAGTGATAAGGTAAAGGCACCTGTTGTACAACCTTGGTATTTTACTACTACCCTTGAATCTAATTTACAGGATGTTTTTGTGTCAAAGAAGATGAGATCCCCAAGAAGCCCTATTTCAAAGGGTTTTGAATACACAAGTGCAGCAAGGGATGGGCAATTTTTGAAAAAAGATGAACTTTTTATTGAACAAAGGAATATTAGCAAAGAATTGTAGGAATTAGTGGAAAGGATAAAACAATTAGAAGAATTGTTGAAAACACATCAACAAAAGGACAGTGAGAGGGATGCAATAATTAAAGAATTGGAAGAGAAGCTCTATGATTTTGAACATGGGTCTAAATTGGAGGTACTTGCACATCTTGCTATGGTTGAAGTAGAAAACAAAGAACCAGTATCCCTGTAGAAGTTGTCAAAACCAACTTCAGACTCCAAGATCACCTGCATGCAAATGGATACCTGTCATAAGGATGAGAATGGATGGAAAAAAAAAACAAGGGTTTGAAGCTCTGAAAAATGGAGAAATTATCTTATCAGAACAACAAGCAATTATGAAATATGCAATGGATCAATCCTTAAAAAGGAGATCATGCAAACCCTAAAAGAAACCCTAATAGGAAAACATTTAATAATTAATATAATTATTAAATGCCACTTTAATGCAAACTAAAGTGAAATCTTAAGAAGGGAATAAAGGTAACTTAATCAACATAATTAAGTTAAAACCTTTATTCTAACACCCCCCCTTAAGATGAGCAAGAGTGCAGCTACAAACAAATGCAAGAAAGCAAAGGTAACTACAATGCAAGAAGGCAAACATGGGTCCCACCAACTAGGCCAGATCAAGTAACCAAATACAACCAAATCTTTGTAAAGTGGAGAAATAGAGAAAACCACATGGGAAAAACTCTACTCCAAAAAGAGAAGCAGGAAGTCATGAAGAACATCACTGAAGCAGAAGAAGAAGTTGCAAACAACTGTCGAAAGATGACTGTTATGGTGCTGAAGAACCTCCACTGAAGATAAGATGATCAAGATCAAGAAGACAACAATCTGCATGAGTGCCCCAAATGACACTACTTGAATCAGATGGCAAACAAAGGCAAACACCTGGAACGAAGATACAAATGGCACAAGTACTAATAGTCTAAAAAACACTGATCAACTAAGAATGGAAGATTCCTTCCAAGGCAAAGCCAAGGAAGCATTAGCACGAACAGTATAATACCCCCCCATAATGCTGAATTGGGAAAGTCTGAC
Source organism: Sequoiadendron giganteum (assembly GCA_007115665.2). NCBI lineage: Eukaryota > Viridiplantae > Streptophyta > Pinopsida > Cupressales > Cupressaceae > Sequoiadendron > Sequoiadendron giganteum. Next base: position 718,221,636 of record CM021100.1, read on the forward strand.
AGATCCACTGAAATGGTGTGTAACACCCTGTAGTGCAGGAAGGAGAAGATACAACATCTGAAAGTGCACAAGAAAGCACCTGCAACTGAAAAAGTGGTGTGCAAAACAAAGCACACATGCATGAGGCTGGAATCATAATGATCCATTGTCGTCGTGGAGGGACACTCACCGGACAAAGGTGTGATGGCAAAAGAAAGGCACTACACAACCCCCCATCACACAACCTTATGTGCAAAATCCCCAAAATACATGTATAATAGTGTGGCACTTTATCTCAGTGCGTTTACATAAAATATTGCTTACAAATGATGCTCAAAATGCCCACAAAGGACAAAAAAACTGGAAATACATGAAGAATAGCCAAAAAACGAAGCATCCCATGCAAACGAAAAGTTTCCAAAAATATGTCCAGGTAATTCACCAGAGTGTGAAAACACAAAAAACTGAATAAAATATACCTGGAGGGAAATCTAATGCATACAAAAAATAAAATAGTGCATGCACTGATGAATGTTCACATCTACCTCCATGATGGAAAATAACTTAAAATTTGTGTAGATGACAAAATCTAAAAAAATGGCCTACACCACTATGAAGTGCTCAAAACTAGCTTTTCATCGATATCTCATTTGCCAAAAACAGACACCGTGGCCAAAAGTTATGAATTTTTCAAAAACTGAATTTAGCTTGCAGGAAACGGGTTTTCTAGCAAAAACGTCTATTTCTAATTTGATTTCTGGAAGATCTACTCATTGTTTGTAAACAAAAATAAAAACCCAGAAATATTTTGATGCTAGAAACAAAACCTAGAAAAAAAATTTTGATCGAACAAGTAGAAGATTAAAAAATAATTTATTTTTACCTTCAGCCAGGAGAAAAATAACGTCTGATGCTTTTTGGACTGCGATTTTCTCCAGATTTGTGCAAGATATGCAAAATCTAAAAGATACCCAGCTTAGATTTCGACGCTGGGTACAAAACCCAGAAATCGTTTTTCCTGCAAATAAATGAAAACTGAATTTTTGAAGCAAAATTGATGACAGCTCCAATAAAAAACAGCTTGCAAATGGATACTTGTCACAAGGAAGAGAATGGACGGAGAAAACAAACAAGGGTTTGAAGCTCTGAAAAATGGAGAAAATATCTTATCAGAACAAAAAGCAATTATGAAATATACAATGGATCAATCCTTAAATAGGAGATCATGCAAACCCTAATAGGAAAACATTTAATAATTGATATAATTATTAAATGTCACTTTAATGCAAACTAAAGTGAAATCTTAAGAAGGGAATAAAGGTAACTTAATCAACATAATTAAGTTAAAACCTTTACTCTAACAATCCCAAGGCCCAATTCCTCAAATTATAACCCCCACTGGGTCAACTTTGGTGTCCTTGGGTGTTGAATTGTGGAAAAGAACCCAAGATTTCTCTCAAAAGATGAAGGATTGAGAGAAATGAAAAGTTGAATTAATATCCAATCATGCCAAGGCACTTAAACGGTAGGAGACATAAGTGAAAAAGCTAAAAGTAAAAATTGAGATGATGGAAAATAAAATAGCATACTTGTTGAAATGTAGGCCACCTGCAAGGGTTTATGCATTGTTTCTACAGGAAAAATATTTGTTTTCAATTCAGCTAGTTAATTAGTAATTTGCCTATTTCCATGAAAAAAAAAATATTTTAAGATACTTTCTTCAATTCCACACCAGACATGCAGGACCAGTTATGTGAGTTCTACTTACATAATTATGTTCTCCCATATGAGACTTAATGGAATCCATTGATATTTGTGGGAGACCTTCAAATAAGAGCTTGGGCCTCCTACATTAGAAATGAGCACCAAAGGGGAACAATCCAACAAGATTACCAAGAAACAAAAAAATCCTTTTCCCTACATCTTAGAAATGAATTAGTGAATCCCAATGCAATCATTGAACAATGGTTGAACCTCCTAGATTAAAATGGGGTTGAGGAAATAATAATGAACTGCAAGAATTGATACTATACAAGAGCAAAGAAACTAGCAGCAGGAACCATTAATGAAGCCTTCTAGTTTGTACAAACGAGATGGGAAGAGATTTCACCTGAGTTAAGAAGAAATGAGCCACATTCTCTCTATAACTATCTATCCATGATTTGTAGATTTCAAATACATAGACCTTGCATGGAAAAATGGAGTGGTATGGTTTCCACTGGTACCACACTAGACAAGGACGAAGCAAGGGGAAGAAGAAGCATAAGAAATTAAAAGGCTGGTAAATATTTTAGATCAAAAGGGATACTATCTAAAAAAGAAGAAGGGAATTGGCATTGTGGTAGATATCAGAGAAATAACCTTGCAATACAACCTCCATCCTTGAAAGTTGCTTGAGGACAAGAAAAAGGCTTAGTTGGGGGGAATGATGAGCTTAGACAATATCGAGTTTTCTTTTATTAAGTTCATGACTTTTAATATTTCAACCTATTAAGTTCACAAACATTTCCAAGACTTCATACATATTTTATATCTTTTATGCATCTTAAACCAAACTTTAGTATGTGGAAATATAATTATGATATAATGGTATTCGTATGTGCGGATGTATGATTGTTCATGAAATTCAATATGATTCTATGCTTGATTCATGATTGTTAATTATGTGTATTATTTAGGATGAAACTAACCTTTTGAAGCTAAGGAGAATTGTAACCCACATCAACTGAATTTACAGACTGTAGCATAAGGACTACAACTAGTTGTAGGGGAAAAGCAAGAATGCTTGAAATGTGATAATTTTAGGAAAGAATGAAGATGACCATTGAATGGTCAACTGCGATTCACCACCAACACCAAATAAGATGATAGGAAGAATGAGTCTAATCTGAATAGGGAAGTTTAATGGTGTGACAGTTTGCATGGAGCATATCTCTATCATACCATAGGGTGGATTTATTGTTTAAGTTCTCTTCTATTTTTTTCAATTATGGTTATCAGTTACAAAGACTAGTCATCTCCCTATTCTTGAGGGAGATTGTACTCCCTATTCTTGAGGGATATTGTACGTATGCATTTATGTTTTATTTTTATTTCTTGTATGAATAAAACTCCTCCCAAGCCTATATATTGGGATCGTTGGTTGAGGAGAAAATCTAGTTTTTTTATTGTTTTACCAGATAGTACTTAGTTGTTGTTAGTTTAATATTATCCAGTCACAATAATCATGTACTGATGAATAAGAAATCTTTATATATTCTTTCCAAACTATAATAAGTCCAGTTCTTATGCAATAAAGGATTTTTATTTTACTGTCATGATTTGTTGATCAAAAGTGCATAGTTGATATCCCCTATGGGCACAACAACTCAAGCAAGGGCCACTCGAGGTACTACCAACCTATATTATTTTTTGTACTAGATTAGATGTTACATTGTTGTATCCATTTATCTGAATTCTCACTTATATGTATGTGAACTCCATGAATGATATACTATAGCATGAATTACATTTGGTAACATTACGTTGAGTTGGTCTCTAGAGAAGTTAGGAGTTAAAAGTTAGTAGTGTTAGTTACAAGTTTAGATTTAATAGTTAGCAGTTACAACATTAAGCAAAACGTACCCATAGCATAAGCAACAGATTCATGTTATTTCCCTTGTTTTGGCAATTTGATATTTTCTTTTCTTTTTCAGCCTTTATAGTTTTCATTACATGTGTGACCACCTATGTTTCATCAATATGGGGCATATTTAGGATCCTTGAATGCACATATAGTGTCAACACTTTCAAAATCTTACGAGCCTTGGTTGATAATTTAATGAAGCCTTTGTGATGGTTTGGTGTATTGTTCAATTAGGAACCTATCCTCTGAATTGTGTGTCTACTCAAACATTAAGTAGATTGAACATTAGAAAAGCCTTACACAAACCATAATAAAGATTGAGATATAGTCAAGCAAGATTTCCTAGCAATTTTTTTCACACTGGAGTTACCTATAGAAGGAGTAAGTAAACTTTGAGAACTAATGCAACATGAAGATGAATCAATCAAATGTTTTGATAAAATATGCAAGTTGTTAGACGTCTAGAAGAACCTTTGAGCAATAAACAAAAGATCGAGTGGTTTATTTCTAGAGTCCTTCAAGAAATAAGAGTAGCACTTCATGGAATACATTTTAACACATATTTTGAATTGGTTACATTTTCCTACCGAATTGAAAACCAATCGTGGTGTAAATGGGATAAAGAAAGGGAAAATAGAGAAATGGAGAAACTTTGACTTGGGATAGAATAGTTAAGACTCCAATAGGATATAATGGCCAAAAGAGACATGTATACACCTAGGCCTAACATATGGTGCACTTATTGTGGAAGAGAAGGCCATGTTAGAAATGAATTTCCTAAAGAACTAGAGGATAGCTCCACGATTTGAGGTTGTTCCTAAACTTGATTATCTCTCCCTCTCTAGTTTACTTCAGCTTGAAGCTAAAATATGCACTAGATGGTGGTGAACTTATCCTTCCAATTAATATGTCCCCACTATATAGGTTTTGACCAAATGAAAGGCAATTAATCTTCATCAAGTTTGTCTACTACGAGATTTGTGGTATTTAATTTTCTAATGTCTACTCCAATCCTGGATTAACTTTTAGTCACTATCATTGCGGTTTATCTTAATGTAAATGTATAAGAATTCCTTTGGACTTGATGGAACTAAAATAATCAAATCTTGTTTACTAGAAACCATAATTTTATGTCTTGACTCGTCAATATGTATAGAAGGTATAGGTAGCCTCTACACAATAAGATCTATTCTTCCTAAAATAATGGTATGATAAACTTGGTCATAGCATGGCTATTTATGAGTTAGGGAAACCTAAAAACATGCATTTAATGATGATGTTGAATTAAGTTATTATAATATCATGGTGTGGACATTTCTAATTAAGTATGAATGATTTGCTTGAGTTAAATGTGTACCTAATTTGGTGTTTAGGATGAAGTTTTTATTACCACCTTTGTCAACTATAGACAATTAACAATAAGTATTACTAAATATGGTTGGGTAGTTTTATTTTGTATCTATTAGGTGGATAAATCTATGATAAGCCTTATGCTTGGTAATATACAAAATGTTACATACTCTAAAGTAGGAAATTGTTTAATATTACTACTATGAGTTAATTCATGTCTAATAAATAATGTGTTTCTAAATCTTCATAAAGTGAATGTACATTGATTACTTTATGAGTTTGCATCGGTTTATGTATTTATGTTTAGCTAGAGGCTCATTAATGTGGGTTTAATGTTTTACTTATGTCAGTAATTTGATCTCTAGACCTATAGGACTTGACATATGTGGTTATGGATCACTTTATGTAGCTTATTACCAGGACAACTTGACCAATTTTTTTAATCTTGGTAATATCTAGATTGTGGGTACTTGATTATAAGATGGCCCCACATTTTATAATCAAATTTGATACAAGTTTGAGTACTTGATTGTCACTAGTACCATGCAGGTGATGGGTTGTGTAGATACCTAAAATTGTCCTAGCCTACGAACTAACATTTTAACACTAATTATCATCTTTTGGTTAAATAATATTTCATTATTTAATTATTATCAAATGTCATATTCTACTATTAATTAATTGATTCTATATTATTTAATTAATTCATTTTAATTTACCCTTCCTCACTAATTAAATAATTCATATTTATTTAATTATGTCCTGATTTTCATTTATCCATTTAATTAAATAATATTTTGTTATTTAATTAAATGTGAGCTAATTTCCATTTTTATCTCTTCAGTCAACTCTTCCTTCCATCATCAGTTAACTTTTCTTCAAATTGAAAACATCTAATATTCTTCACAATTAAATTAATCATTTATTTATTTAATTAACTAATTCCTAAATTCTTCCATAATTAAATGAATATTTTTATTTATTTAATTAATAATGTGGGTGAAAATAAATAAATTTTATTGATTAAAGTTACCTTCTTTCTTCAATCTTTCCATCTTTTTCTCTTTAGTCAACTTGTTTTTATTTTAGAATCCAAATCTTTTCTAAGTCTTCATCCTTCATTTTAAAAAAAATCCAATTTACAAAGCATGAAATTAGAAACTTCACGTGTACCATTATCCACCATTTTAACTAGATAATTCAATATTATCTTTTCTTCAATTAAAATGGTAACTTTTCTCATTCCTTCTCATAATCTCATCTGTTCATTTTTCCTTTCAATCTCGATTGTTGCTTTTGTATCAAATACTCTATAAAATCAACCTTCTTTCTCATTTCGAGGCTAACCCCAAATTCCAACATTTTACATTCATTGCGATCATCCATCATTCTTGAGCTTGAAGCAAAGGAGTACACACTAATGAACTGAGAGCAAAGTAAAACAAAGGAATACTATGTAGGTAAATCACATGAGACGATGAAGGTATTATAGTATGGATTCTAATTCCATTGTGCTTAGTGTATTCCATAGGTAGATTAGAGTAGATTGGATTGAGAATAGTGGGTTTAGTGGTTGCTTGCTTTGATTCTTAATCCATTTAATGTTCAATTTGTCTATTTTTTGATCTATAGGTACCAAGTGTTATTTATCATATCTTAAAGATTCATTGGCATTCACCAATAACACAAAGGTGAAGGATGCTAGGAGCTATCTGATGAGCACATATTTATATTGAGAGGGGGGCTAAATCAGTATAAACAATATTTTACTTTTCAAAACTTATTCAACCACAACAATAACACACATGCAAGATCTAGCAATTAAAGAACATGAGAAGAACGCACGATTTATGTGGAAACCCTTTTGGAAGAAAACCACAACAAAATATTGTTATTCTTATTAACCTTCTTTTGTAGGCACCAACCTACTTCTCTTACAAATATTCTTTTGTAATTACCAACCTACTGGAGACACCAAGCCCCACTTGTAGAATTTGTGAACACCAACCCACTGGAGACACCAATCCATAGAATTTGTAGGCACCAATCCCCACAACTGAGCACCAACTCAGCAAGAGACACCAATCTCTTATTTTGATAGGCACCAACCTTCAAATTCTTCAAAGGATGATATTGTCTTCACAAAGATCTGATTAAAAATTCACTTTCTTTCACACCTTTAATTGTGGGTGATCTAACAGTTATCACACAAATGTTCTCCTTCATGACTTGGTTTGTAGATGATGTAATTGCTTTCCTTCACAAGTCTTCTTGATGATGATACCACAACTTTCCTTCATAAATTTTCTCTTGAATAATGCAAAACTTTCCTTTAAGGTGTACTCTAATTTCACTTAGAATTTGCCCCCAAATTATATATCATATATTTCTTCCTTCACAATATTAACACTCTCTTCATATATTTTAATATAGATCTGATTTACTCTTCATATTCTTTCTTTAGATCTACTTGAATCTGCTCTTATTCCTCTTCACAGTCTACTCTTAAAATCTGAATGATATTCTTTCGTTACTCTCCTTATAACCTCCCACTTTAGCTTCTATTTATACTTCAATTGCCAAAGGATGCATCTCTATGAAAAGGGACGACTTCATGAAAGCACACATCTTTTTCCAAGGGAGGCATCCCATTTTATTTAATTAAATAGGACTACTTTTTTACTAAGGATCGGCCACCTTAGTGCTGCCATTATTTACCTTTATTTAGCCGATAGGCTATATATTATATGAGCTTTGGCCTGAAACAAGTCTCACGCTGTAAAACATCTCGAACTCACGTCGGAATACTACGAACCTTAACCACCAAACAAGGAAATTTTGTCTCACCTGAAAAGGTACGGTCAGTCGCCAGTTGTTTTCGTCGTTGGTTTTACTGTGCAGACATAGAATTGAGATTAAATCAGATTCTAATATCAAATCATATCTGGAGGGATTCGATCTTGCGTTGCTGGAGCCAATCGTTCTCCTTTATGACCGAAAGCAAAAAATGGTTTCAGTTTAAGAACAATGGCAGGATTAAAAGTAAGAGAAGGAACATCAATCTCATCACTCATGGCTGTTGTGGGAAGGCACGGGGACATGGCACAGTCTGACTGTAACAATGCCTTGGTGAGTTTATCACCATGTATGAATTATATAACGGGAAATGAGACGAGCACTTCTCAGGGGTGTTGCGGCGCCCTTGCTATCGTCGTCAAGAATAATGCCTCTTGTCTCTGCCAGCTGCTCACTAGTAACAATCAGCTGGGCATTTCCATTAATCAAACTCGAGCTCTGGCTCTGCCCGATGAATGCAAAGTTGCAACGCCACCTGTTAGCCAATGCCAGGGTAATTTCTTTCGGTTTAGTGTTATTGAAATCAAATTTGAAATCCTCATTAGCAGGGCATATATAAATTGTTACTGATCTTCAACTGTTCTTTTTAGGTTCAGGGGCTCCAACTACTTCCCCTTCTTCGACCGGTTCAGGCACTCCAACTAGACAAGCCACCCCGGGATCGAATCCCAGTGAGAACAAATCGGCCCCGACCAACTTGATGTCCTATGTCGTCAACGTCTTGATGGGAATGGTAGTAGCAGTAGTTCTGATTTGAAGATATACATTCAACTATTGTTAGAGTTGAATACAGATATGGAGTAATGTAGACTTTCGCATAGAATGGGTTTTTCCCTGATTGGGAGTTTTGTTCAGATTGTCATTTTGAAAGCAGGGGTAAGGGTCTCACGCACTGAGATTCTGGTGTGTAGTCCATTTTCGATGTTCAATTTTGAAATTCTCTATATTGTAATGTTTCCACGAGGGTTTTAGAGAATGTTTATTAAAATGAAAATTATGGCCAATATCCTAATAATGAGCACATTTAGGTTTTAACATTATGGTATCCTTTACCTTAACTGTATATTGACATAATTATATTGGCATAATTAAAATATAATGTTCATTTTATATAATAAAAAATAAATTATAAGTAATATAATTATACTACTACTTATTATTATTATATTCTTTAACAAAACTATTAAATACATGTATACAATTATTATAATTAATACTTATTAATTAGATTTTATATTATATATAAAAATATATATTATTTTTAGTATATATATAAAATATGTAATATCAAACTTATTAAAAAATAGATAAACTTATATGTTTATAAGTCTATATTAGATAAAAATTAAATACAAATAGGAAAAAATATTAAATTTAATTTTACTTATTATATTTTAATATATTTTTATTCTTAACTCGAATAGTGTAGAGATTTATAATTATATTATTTATATTTTGTTATATTTGATTTCTTTTAGTCAAATTTACCACAAATAGTTTAAAGATTTTTTAAAGATATTTTATTTATTCTATTTTTTTAGATATTTTATTCAAACTTATCTCACCTAGTGTAAAGATTTGTTTTTTATATTATTTTTATTATATTTTACTATATTTTACTATATTTTGTTATATTTTTAATGAGTGTAACTCTCAAAGGGAGCATCCAAGTGCTTTTTCCACTTTTTGATTTTCATATTATTGTAGCCTTAGACAATTTTTAGTGATGTATGTTTAGTGTGACACCAATTTCTTTTACTCAATTTCTATTATAAACACTTGCAACTCCATTAGGAAAACAACCACCCCTACGAGTGAATCCAATGAGAACCCAAACTTCTATCCATAAAAGAAAAGTAAAAAATAATTATTACTAATCTAGTTTTCAATGATAGATGACAGTTATGCTCCACTTAACATCCTTTGCCAATAGTTATTTATTTTTGAGACATTATCTTAGATTAGCATGCAAATAACAGTTATGCTTCACTTAACATCCCTTTCCAAAAGTTATTAAATTTTGAGACACTATCTTAGATTAGCATGCAAATAAACTTTTTTTTAAGCTTTTTTATAAAATCTTAATTATTCTTCTATGTATAAGTTTTATCACATGTTTAGGATATTAAATTAAAGAAATGTTTATTTTGATATTGATAGACTAAAGTTTATATTTGCAGTTTAAAGGTATTCATTTGTAAAGTAAAATAAGTGTAAATAGTGTTACTATTTTATGACCAACATTGTCATCTTCCAAAAAGCAAGCCACAAATTCTTATACATCACTACACATATAGCATGTTGTTTGTCATTTTAAAATTTTAATTTCATTCAGACATGGACAATCCTCATCAACCCATTGAGATAATTGACATCTCGAGTAGTTCCAGTGCCCCTATTTTGTCGACTACCTCAACACATCGATCAATTGCAATGGCACTCCTATAAGCCACATACAATATTTTGCAAATGACATTACAGTTAGTTGCCTTGACTTGCTACAACAAGCAAAGGCCATTGTTCGAAACATACGAAGTGTGCAGGATTGTGGCATTCAGTCGATGGAAGTAACAATACATGAGTTCCACTCAACTTGTGAGAAGTTGGGTTCCTTTTGCACTTTCTTTCATGAAATGAAAGCAGATGAGTTCTACAGACAAGGTGGTTTTGTCTACATAAAAGAAACGTTCCAAAATTACTTGAGTGACGTCCAATACACTTTCTCTCTATGAATGTGTATATAGTATGTGCTTTAACCATGTAACTATGACTTTCACCAACTTATGGATAGTTGGATATTTTGTAAATCCCTAAAAGAAATTATGTAAGTTCCAATATACTATGAACAAGGCACTTTGCCTCACGATAAAAAATGCAATATGTCACCTATTATAATACCATGTAATATGCTTTTGCTTCATAAATATATACACATACTATGTGCTCTTGTTACACTATTGGAGCTTCATTGTTGCCTTTTGTTTTTGCTTTTTATCTCTTTACTTGACCCATATGTTTCAATTCCAACAATAAATGACATCTTTGATTACATATAATTAAGAATAGTAGATTATCTGTAATGTATGACAATCCTTTCCTCATTTCACTTCAAGTAATTATAGTCTAACCAAATTGTGTTCACAACATTTCATTTATAGCAAGTTTGTTTAAGATGTATCGCAAACAAATGCTATATTCCTTCAATAATCTGTGTGGGTTGCACTAAAATATAAAATCATATATGACCCGTATTACAAAGATGTTGAGGTGGATTTTGCATCTCTTGAAGAGCTCCCCAATACAAATATAGACATTTCCAATATGCTTCATAACATTATTGCTGACAATGAAAATATGGTTGCACCAAACAATGCATCGACATTTTACACATACCCACCAAACAATGAATATAATATTGAAGGCCTTTTAGACATGGCTTTTCCTTCACTCTTTCCCAATGGTAGTGCACTGCATTTACAACCTCGCTATAGACAAGTTGAAATGCATGAATATCTATTGCACCTAATGAGGTTTCGTGATATTGTCTTGAACCTATTGATGTGCCACCAAAGCCAAGGTGTTTCCTTTGTTTTTGTCAAGAAAATTGTTGAGGACTGCATACCAACCACCATAGATAGTCTTCATCTCCATATACAACAATTTCCTGACACTAAAATAGTCGAACAATTGATGCTTTATGGATCATCCTTTAGAGGCACACAAGCATATTGGAATAAGTGTCATGGTGAATTTTCAAACATGATCAACCAAATAGGCTCCTCCACACTATTCTTCACATTAAGTGTTGCAAATACCAAATGGTTTGATTTACACCAACTATTTTCAAAGGGAGCAATGCCAACATCAGGAAACAATAAAGATCGCATAGATAACATTGTTACGAACCCACATACCACATCCTTATACTTGCATCAACTATTCATAGTATTCAGCGAAGAAGTCTTAGAGAGGCTTTACTTTGCAACAAACTATTGGTATAGATATGAATGGCAAAATCGAGGGTCTGCACATGGACATGGATTTCTTTGGCTTGAAGGTGCACTAAACATGGACAAATTTGACTAGAGCAATCATGCAAATGTAGACATAGAAAAATCATTCTTTGAAAAATATGTTAGTGCATGGAATCCTCGAAATCTAGGGGAAAGGAACAACACACGCCAACGGTCTTTGCAAGATGATCCATGCTTACTAACAACACCCAAAATCTTTGCTACAAATACACTTTTTGACTATGAAGAATTACTCAACCATGTCCAAAGACACACCAAATGTTCGGAATCAACTTGCCTTCACAAGAAAGGCAACAACATGGAGTGTTGATATAGGTCGCCTTGGCCTGGATGTGCCACCTCTTCGTTGTGCAGTGATGAAAATGAGAAAAAAACCTTTTCCCCTACATGTAATGATGATAGGTTGAATATGCATAGTCTAGAAATGCTTTCCATATGGAGAGCCAATATGGATTGTCAGCCTATGCTTTCAAAAACACTTTTTCTAAAGTACATTGCAAAATATGCCACAAAGGTAGAAAGAAAATGTAAAAGTTGTATTGATATGTTGACATGC